>BLFN01000445.1:58155-59335 GCA_014634225.1 Acropora yongei
AGCAAAAGCAGTCGAATCAGTTGTAAACAACTTGATCACTGCTGCGGGGATGCCCTCAAAAAACGAAGTTGTAAACAACCTCATGAATGGAATGCTTTTGTTAGCCAATGCTAGCACGGAACTAAACGTTCCTCCAAGGGACTGAAGCGCTTCGACCAGAACTCCATGCCAGCTACAGATATCTTTGTGCACCTTCCAATCTAATTTCTTCAGAATTATTCGGGGACGATTTGCTGAAAGCAATTAAAGATATAACTGACACCAACCGAACTACCTCGAAACTCCAGCGAGGCAAGAAAGAGAGTTATACAAGGGGTAGGCAACCTGAACGCCCTGACAAATTTCAGAGGAAATGGAACTACTCTGGGGCAAAAAATTACCCTCGCCCCTCCCAATACAAGAGAGAGGGGAAGAGGAAAGTCCAGAAGTCTCAGCCTTGAATCCCAAAAGCAAACAACACCCAAATTCAAAGTGGCTGGCAGGCTCCAATATTTTCTGTCTGAATGGAAATTAAAAACAACAGACCCTAAGATCCTTGACATGGTGCAGCACTGTCACCTGGGATTTATTGACCTACCGTCTCAGGATTATGATTTACCTCCTATTCGACTCAATACAAGAGAGGCTAAAATTATTGATCAACATAAGGTTATCTCAAGTATATTTTTAAGGAAAAAGAAGAGTGACTCTTGCAGGATGATCTTTTAATCTTAAGACGTGAGTTCATTAGAAATTCGACGTATGGTGTAATCGAAGTGTAAGCCGTTTCACGATAACAAGGATCGAAGTCCATCTTCGGGGTTCGTTTTAGCTGGTCGCTTACTCGACTTCACAATCATCTCTTAGAAATAAATGCACTCTCTTTCACCTTTGAAATGGTTGTTTGAGTTCGATGAAAAGATCGGTATTTTGTGCGTTAGTAATGTTCTTTTTAGTGCCCGCTTTTTGTGATCGTGAGTTCCCTGAAACGGGAATTTGGGGGATTTATTTTGAGTGGAGTAATCTCTCAGCTTAAAAACTAACGGTGGGTATCCTGGCGAGGTAGGGAAATTGGTTATATATGAAGCTTTTCGCAAGGAGTTTATTTTTGCAAGGAGTTTATAATTATTACTTGAATGAAGCAACAGATGTAAGTCGCATAATTTTCAGACCCACTTTTTGTTGTCCTGTCGCTCTTGTC
>BLFN01000445.1:83213-88213 GCA_014634225.1 Acropora yongei
GCTACGGCTAAAAAAATGGGACCATGAATAAGTCCCGAGAAGATATTAGTGCACGTAGTTTAGGCAACCGAAGATGAGGAGCACTGCGGCAAAAACGTGACTTTAAAATGCTGCCGTTCTTTATTTTTGATAATTTTAGTAGTGCTCAAAATGCACAATTCTTTTAAGATCTTCAAAACTGGATTTCAACCATTGGTTTTTAAGCAAGTAATAGAATAAAGAATCAATGATTTACTTTTTTCTCTAGCTCTCGTGATTTTCTGGGTGTCCAAACCCCAAAAATTAATTTTAGGTCAGAGCCTTATCCATCCTCTCCCTCCCTTCTTCCTACTCAAATCCCGGTGTCTGCGATTCTAATACCCTACATTATTCAGGATATAGACAGGCTAATTCTGCTTTTCTAATGCAATTGGTCTCTTTTCTCCGCCGCAAATTTCATCTGCAAGTGACAGTGCGGTCTGTCGTAGTCAATTTTTATGCGTGTTGTGTCTTAATCGTTTGTCACGATCGTTGCGTGACAGGTACACCAAATAGGAAATCACGTGTTTCTGAGACACAATCTCATAAATATTACACATTACTCATTACTTATTGCATTTATATTCCATTTATATCATTTATTTACTTATAATTTTCTTTAAGGATTTGGAGTGTTCTTCCACGGTTCTGGCATTCCGCGGTTGCCGAAGTTCTTGTTTTTGGGGTTGTCCCTTGTCTTTCTTCTCTTCCTTTCTCTTCTCTCTTCTTCTTTCAAGTTATGGAAGAGACAAAGCAATTCTAGTGCAATTCTACACAAACTTAAACATCAAGAGTCCAAAACTATTGATGCCAACAGCTAAGCTATCCAAAGTGTACTAAAATGTGACTCTAATCATGTCTTCTCTTCTTATCTTTTGTCACGATAGTCTCGTGACACGTACACCGATAGGAAGTCACGTATCTGTGAGGCACAATCTCACAAATATTACACATTACTCTTTACTTATTGCATTTATATTTTATTCAATCTACTTATAATACTCTTTAAGGATTTGGGGTGTTTCTCCACCGTTCTGGCGGTTCGCAATTATCGACGTTCCTGTCTTTAGGGTTGCTCCTTCTCTTTCTTCTCTTTCCTTCTCTTCTCTCCTCCTCTTTCAAGTTATGGAAGAGAAAATAATTTTACTTCAAAAATATTTCTGCCGACAGCTAAGCCATCCATATATTGTACTAATATGGGATTGTAATCATGTCTTCTCTTTTTTTGTTTAATTCAAGCTGTAACTTTTGATGAGCTTCTCGACCCTTACAATCTCAGTGAGTAACTCTGTTTATATTGCCGAAGTACCCCGTTTGACCTTTCCCGAAGAAAACGGCGCCAAACCCCCTTTTGAAAGCACTTGCGTTATGAATCACCCTTTCGGTCATGGAGAAGCCGATGATCAAAAGAGGGATAGAAGAGCAAAGTCTAGGACTAAAATGTCGCTCTGACAAAGAAGTGCTAACGCTCGAAATGACAGCGTCTTGATCTTTTTGCGCCGAAAATTTCCCTTATCAACTTATTGCCTTATTTAATACGAAATTTTAGCGTTTCGCTTCCCCAACAACACTGCACCACAGTTACTTTAGACTTTAAATCTTTCATTTAAAAGGTGGTTTGAAATCAAACCTGTGACAGATAAATTGAAGGTCCATTCATATTTGAGGATTTCAGTGGTATCAAATGATTCCACATAGCCTGAGAATACTTGTGATATCGGCTTTTATTTCTGTTTGAAGCTTGTGACTTTGAAAATGGATTATGTCCTGGCTGGTACCAGTCCAAAGCGGATGACTTCGACTGGACGCGGCGTTCGGGACGCACACCGTCCAATTACACCGGTCCTCCCTCTGGGCATGGCGGTTCTGGTGAGTTTGTTTTATATATAAATGTCATTTGCTTCTTTAATTTAAAATGAATTTTCTTAAAATATTGCAGCGATTAAACATCCAGTTTATGACGCTGAACTAACGGCAAACATCACTTGGAAGGTAATATGTTGTTTTCGCGAAGGCAACGAAACCTATTTGATTTCAACCGGTTTCTATCCTTTGATCACATTTATGATTTCCGTCTCGTCAGTTGTCGGAGGAACGCCTGCAAATTAAAGCAAACATACATAATCACAATCATAAGGATGAAAGCGGTTTCTCATGTTCCGCCCAGTGAAGATCTAGTTCCAAAACGTTGGCGTCAAAGTAACCGACAGCACAAAACATTCAACTCGGTTGAATTCCTAAAACGCCTTTGGCGGTTCAGTTTTTAAACTGAGGTGCCGCTGGCCTCAGTGGGTAAGAGAAACAACAATTTGGTATCAAAAGGGTTGATATGGATCAAATTACCGCTGCAAAAAAATTATAAAGCTGACGTTTCGAGTGCATGTTAGCACCTTTTGAGAGTTCCAAACGTCAACTTTGTAGAGTAGTCGGTCCGGTGCTACAATATCTCATTTTAAGAGCTCTCACTTTTAAAGCTCGAAACTTTCCACCGTTACCAATTGCAACTTATTTGATACTAAATTTTCAATTAGGGAAGCAGTTGTTTTCCACCAGCCCCGTAAATCTTCATTTGAGGACAATCTTTGTGGTTACTAATATGGTCTTGATAAAACGGTCATCTACCTTCTTTTGATGTTTTTCTTTTTTATCATTATTGTTTGTTGCTTTTGCTAGGATCTTACATGTACATCGAGGTGTCTCCTCAAGGGGCGGGAGACTATGCAAAGCTAATATTTTCACCCCCAAGCGAGGCTATTGGGAAGTGGTCCTGTTTGAAATTCTACTATCACATGTATGGAGCTGCTGTTATACGGTTGAATGTGTTCAACAGCAATTGCATTGTGTTTACGAAATCGGGAGATCAAGGAAATATGTGGATGTATGCTGAAGTAGCCGTATTTGTACAAAACAATGTAAGTTCTTTGAAAATTGCACAATGGTCTATCACTGAGCTATGAACTTATCTGTACGCTATGGCGATGTCAGAAAAACAAAACACTTTCAATTCAAAGAGGATTCTCTAACACTAACCAGCTCTCTTTCATTGTTAAACAGATTACTTTTGAAGGTATCAGTGGTTTATCCTTTACTGGTGACATTGCTATTGATGATGTGTCTTTGATGGAAGGAATTTGCGCAGGTAAACTCACGACTTCGAAAATAATATCACGATGACGCTGATCGGACACATAAGAGAAGAACGCCAAGAAACGAATACGAAGAAAGATCAGCTCCAAAGAAGAGAAATTTTCTGGCATTTAAAGTTTAATAAGATACAATCACGCAGTCTTAATAGGAGAAAAAGCTAAATAGTGTAACACAGAGACCCTCATGCAGTGTTGTGTATAAAAATTTTTTCAACATACGTTACGAGGGAAACCAAGCAATCTCATAATACTCAGACGTGAATACTTTGCTGTGACCAAATGTAAATAAGAGTATAATTGGCTGATTAAGAAGAATAAAGCTCAGTCCAACCACCCCTCAGTGTCGCAGGCGAATGCAAAAACGCGTCGGGTCAAAAGAGTTTACATCTTATACTGTTGAGACCATTACCTTTCGGGCAACTTTGCGGATATTTGTGTATAAGCTAAGGTAAAAGAAATCAAGTTCCCCTTAATTGTTGTATTCTCGTCACGTGCAATCTTAAAATTGAGTCAAAGTGTGAGGGACACTTCCTGACACTTATAAAGTTTGCATGCATCTAATTTCTTGAAATCCTGGACATACTAAAGTTTGCCTCAAGTTTGACTCACAAGATCTCAAATACCTTATAAAGCTATTCATAGTAGAGGCTGCGTCGTTTATGTAGTGAGGCACCCATGTTTAACTGATTATCTGGCTTCAGCAAAAAGCTGACCTGAGTTCCTCATCTCGTTTCATACCTGCTGGAAACTTGTTTTTGTGCTGTCCACTGTCATAATTACTGTTCTGAGTTTCTTTCTAACAGCTGACACAACTTTGTCTCCAAGCACAACCCAAGTGGTAACGCAAACAACAACGCAAAGACTGACTACGTCATCTACTCCAGGTAAGTATTAGATTCGTCAGATCGTGTCATACTTGTTGGAAACTTGTTTTTGTGCTGTCGACTGTCATAGTTACGTACTGTTCCTTTTTTGTTTTTAACAGCCCACACAACATTTTCTCCAAGCACGACCCAAGTGGTAACACAAACAACAATCCAAAGACTAACTACGTCAGTTACTTCAGGTTAGTGTTTCATTCATCAATGTTGGCACTTTTTCAATTGCTCTTTCGGACAGGGCCAGAACAATTACCTTGCTAATTATGAACATTGTAACTCAGTTTTTGAGTTAAACTAAGAAAAGATACAAATTCTATGGCTAGAAAAATGGGAACATGAATAAGTCCCGAGAAGATATTAGGGCGCGCGTAGTTTAGGCAACCGATGATGACGACCACTACAACGAAAACGAGACTTTAAAATACTACCGTTCTTTGTTTTTGATCATTTTTGTAGTGCTTAAAATGTACAATTCTTTTAAGAATTACAAAACTGGATTTCATCGAACGGCTTTGAAGCAAATAATAGAATAAAGAATGAATGATTTACTTTTTTCTCTAGCTCTCGTGATTTGTTGGGTGTCCAAACCCAAAAAAATAATTTTTGGTAAGAGCCTTATCCATTCTCTCCCTCCCTTTTTCCTATTCAAATCCCGGTGTCTGCGATTCTAATACCCTACATTATTCAGGATATAGACAGGCTAATTCTGCTTTTCTATTGCAATTGGTCTCTTTTCTCCGCCGCAAATTTCATCTGCAAGTGGCAGCGCGACCTGTCTTCGTCAATTTTTATGCGTGCTGTGTCTTAATCTTTTGTTAAGATCGTTGCGTGGCAGGTACACCAAATAGGAAATCACGTGTCTCTGAGACACAGTCTCATAAATATTACACATTACTCATTACTTATTGCATTTATATTCCATTTGTGTCATTTATTTACTTACAATTTTCTTTAA
>BLFN01000445.1:202621-205121 GCA_014634225.1 Acropora yongei
CTGACCTGAGTTAGTCAGCTCGTATCATGCCTGTTGCAAACTTTTTTTGTGCTATCCAATGTCATAGTCACTGTTCCGTGTTTGTTTCTAACAGCTGACACAACATTGTCGCCAAGCACAACCCAAGTAGTAACGCAAACGACAAGGCAAAGACTGCACACCTCAGCTTCTCCAGGTTAGTATTTCATTCATCATTGTTGTCACTTTTTCAAATTTCCTTCAGGACATCGCCAGAACAATTACCTTACCAATTACGAGCATTATAAGTCAATTTTTGAGTTAAACTAAGTAAAGATACAAATGCTATAGCTAGAAAAATGGGACTCATTAATAAGCCCCGAGAAGATATTAGGCCGCGTAGTTTAGGCAACAATGACAACCAATGAAACGAAAACGTAACTTTAAAGTACTGACGTTCGTTCTTTTTAACCCCCTAACTGCCGAATGAGCGCTCAGGGCACTTATAGATTTTACTCTGTCTAACGCCAGACGATTTTACTCGTCAATGGGGAACCCCTTGGACGGGAAAGGGTTAATTGTTCAGTAGAGCTCAAAAGGTACAATTCTTTTAAAAATTTCAAAACTGGACTACGTCGAACGGTTTTGAGGCAAAGAATAGAATAGAGAATAAATAACGAATTTACTATTCTTTCTAGCTCTCGTGATTTGTTGGGTGTCCAAACCCAAAAATTAATTTTGGTAAAAAATGTATCCATTCTCTCCCATCCTTTTTCCTATTTAAATCCCTGTGTCCGCGATTCAAATACCAAATTGTTCAGGATAAAGACAGGCTAATTTTTCTTTCCTATTGCAATTGGCCTCTTTTCTCCGCAGCAAATTTCACCTACACGTTGCAGCGCGGCCTGTCGTCGTCAATTTTGTTGCGTGACTTTTTGTCTTTATCTTTTGTCACGATAGTGTAGTGACTTGAACACCGATAGGAAACCACGTATATCTGAGGCACAATCTCACAAATATAACTCGCTACTCATTACTTATTGTGTTTATATTCCGTTTATATCATTTATTTACTTGTGTTTTTCTTTTAGGATTTGGGGTGTTTTTCAGCGGTTTCGGCGTTCCACGGTTCCCGAGGCCCCCGCACTTAGGGTCTTCCCTTCTCTTTCTTGGCTTGTCTTCTCTCGACTTCTTTCAAGTTATGCAAGAGAAAAAGCAATTTTAGTGCAATTCTACACCAACTTTATCATCAAGAGCCCAAAAATATTTATTCCGACATCTATACCATCCATATTGTGCTAATATGCGATTGTAATCATGTCTTTTTTTTTTCATTTTATTCAAGTTTTAATTTTTCCTGACCTTCTCGACGCCTACGATCTCAGTGAGTAATTCTGTTTATATTGCCGACTGAGTACCCTGTTTGACCTCCCTAGAAGACAACAGCGCCAAAGTCTCTTTTGAAAGTAATTGTGTTATGAATCAACTGCATTCGCTCATGGATAAGCCGGTTATAAAAAGAGGGATTGTGGAGCACAGTTTAGGACTAAAAAGTCGCTTTGATAAAGAAGTGCTAATGCTCGAAAAGACAGTTTCTTGATCGTTTTACGGTGGAAATTTAACCCTTATCAACTCCGTCGTTTGATACGAAATTACAGTGTTCACACTTCCACACCGAGACTACACCACAGTCTCCTTAGCCTCTCTAAATCTTTCATTAAAAAAGTGGCTTGAAATCAAACTTTTGACAGATAAATTAAAGGTCCATTCATACTTGAGGATTTCAGTGGTATGAAATGATTCCACAGACGCTGCAATATTTCTGTTTAAAGCTTGTGACTTTGAGAATGGATTGTGTCCTGGCTGGTACCAGTCCAAAGCAGACGACTTCGACTGGACGTTGCATTCAGGAAGCACACCGTCCTCTTACACAGGTCCTTCGTCTGGGCACGGCGGTTACGGTAAGCTCGTTGATGATACTACTTGTGGAAATGCCTTCTGGAAATTAACTCTATAACTGCCGTAGGCGCACTCATGACACTTTAAGATTTTACTTTGTCTAACGACAGACGATTTTACTTGTCAAAGGGGAACCCCTTGGCAGTGAAAGGGTTAAAGACGATTGAATTTTCTTGAAATATTCCAGCAATTGAACATCGCGTTGAAGGCGTTGATCCAAATAACGGCAAACATCAATTGGAAATTTTTATGCTGTTTTCTGAAGGCAACCCTATTTGATTTCAACTGCTTTCTATCCTTTGATCACAGTTATGATTTCCGTCTCGTCAGTTGTTGAGGGAATGCCGGCAAAATAGAACAAACACACATAATCATAATCATAAGGATGAAAGCGGTTTCTCGCGTTCCGCCCAATGAAAACCTAATTACAACTGCAGAAAAATTACAAAACTGACGTTTCGAGTGCATGTTAGCACCTTGTGAGAGTTCCAAACGTCAGCTTTGTAGAGTGGTTGGTCCGGTGCTACAATTTCTCATTTTGAAAGCTCTCACTCTTAAAGCTCGAAGATTTTCACCGTTACCA
>BLFN01000445.1:250054-251126 GCA_014634225.1 Acropora yongei
TACTTACAATTTTCTTTAAGGATTTGGGGTGTTTTTCCACGGTTCCGGCATTCCGCGGTTCCCGAAGTTCCTGTTTTTGGGGTTGTCCCTTGTCTTTCTTCTCTTCCCTTCTCTTCTCTCTTCTTCTTTCAAGTTATGGAAGACGCAAAGCAATTCTAGTGCAATTCTACACGAACTTAAACATCAAGAGTCCAAAACTATTGATGCCAACAGCTAAGCTATCCAAATTGTACTAATATGTGATTCTAATCGTGTCTTCTCTTCTTATCTTTTGTCACGATAGTCTCGTGACACGTACACCGATAGGAAGTCACGTATCTCTGAGGCACAATCTCACAAATATTATACATTACTTATTACTTATTGCATTTATATTTCATTCAGTCTACTTATAATTTTCTTTAAGGATTTTTCTGGTCTTTCTCCATGGTTCCGGCGTTTCGGAATTCCCGACGTTCCTGTCTTTAGGGTTGCCCCTTCTCTTTCTTCTCTTTCCTTCTCGTCTCTCCTCTTCTTTCAAGTTTTGGGAAAGACAAAACAATTTTACTCCAAACATATTTCTGCCGACATTTAAGCCATCCACATTGTGCTAATATGGGATTGTAATCGTGTCTTCTCTTTTTTCATGTAATTCAAGCTATAACTTTTGATAACCTTCTTGCCGTTTACAATATCAGTGAAAAATTCTGTTTACATTTTCGAAGTACCCCGTTTGACCTCCCTCGAAGAAAACAGCGCCAAAGTCCCTTTTGAAAGTACTTCCGTTATGAATCAACTGAATCACGCATGTGGTCGTGGAGAAGCCGATGATAAAAAGAAGGATTGTGGAGCAAAGTTTTGGACTAAAATGTCGCTGTGCCAAAGAAGTGCTAAGGCTTAAAATGACAGCGTCTTGATCTTTTTACGGCGAAAATTTAACCCTTTACATACTAATACTTGCCTCAAGTTTGACTGAGAGCATTTCGAATTAAAAAACTTTAAGGCTATTCATAGCAGATACTGCGTCGTTTATGTGTTGAGACACCCATGTTTAACTGATTATCTGGCTTCAGCAAAAAGCTGACCTGAGTTC
>BLFN01000445.1:291470-293970 GCA_014634225.1 Acropora yongei
AGTCGAACGTCCAGCGACTGAAAACTGTCTACAGTCCATCTTTCCCAACACCGAGGGTTGAAGTATCGTCAAGGAGAGACCTTCCAACACTTTGCTGACTTGGCTGGTCTTTTGTTTGAGTAAGGTCGTACAGAGGCGGTATTGAGAATTGGTTATTTCATATATTTTAAATAGTTTTACATACCTGTCGATTACTGACTTCAGTCGATAAGAACAATTTGTCAGGCAGAGGCAAGGCTCATATGTGAAACCGGGTGTAAAATCAATTTCGTAAGTTAACAAACTGTTCGAATGCTGGTGAGTTGAATGTGCAACCGTTGAAATTTGAATACACAATAACTATAGGAAGTGATTGAAAGCATTTGCTTATAACATTATCTAAATATTATTGTATGAATATAACCAAGCACTTTCATTTCAAGAATGAATAGAATCATGCAATTCCTTTGGATTTAAAAAATTATATATTTTGGCTGAGAGAGGTCAGCTGGAACTTACCAAAAAAAAAAAAGGCGCTCTTTCAATTCGACTTTTAATTGAATTTTCTCGCTACTCATGTAATTTCCTGCAAGAGGCATTTTCAGAGTAAGAACCCCGCGACTGCAAACTTGCAAAAATTACATCCAGAAATTACTCAACCAATCCCCACTCGACGAGTGTACGCTTATAGCTACTTAAAGACCCAGTATTGACTAGTAGGCATTGCACGCGTGTTTTGCTTTTTGTTTTCACGAGAGCGAGGCAACCATCGTTTCTAAGCGTGGAAGGGAAATTTTGTCGTCCATCGCTGCCTTCGTCGTGTAAGTCGAATGCAATCGCACCCTTCATGCTTTTTAATTCTTTTCAAGTTGCAGTTTTCGATTTGATTTGTAGAGTTTTGGTGCCAGATGAATTTAGAGATGTTCCTCGCAACCTTGATCCGTTGCTGAGCTCTACACCGGCAGTGGCTTCAAAGCTACCCTACACGATTGATCTCAATTTCTGAATTGTCCGTTGGTGTTGATGTTGCTGTTGTAAATGCTTACGAGTCGATTATTGAACCCAAACTGCCGGTGTGGGGTCGCTTTGAACCCACTGCCGGTGAAGAGCTCAGCAACGGATCAAGGTTGCAAGGAACATCTCTAAATTCATCTGGCACCAAAACTCTACAAATCAAATCAAAAGGTGCAACTTGAAAAGAATTGAAAAATTCGAAAAGCATGAAGGGTGCGATTGTATTCGACAAGCCAGTGAAGGTTTTATAAAATACTCAGCTTACCTCATACGCTGAAATGTTTCTTCCGTAGGAAAACGAAGTAAGAATTTAGCAATTTCACTGTTACTGGCTCCACCAAAACCAAGTGAGGCCTTCAGCGCATTCCGTAACAAAACACCGATGATCGCAGCCTAATCTGTCGGACCGAACCCGATAAACGCGGTCTTCCTCTCGACGGATTCGCCATCGATCGACACTTCACATTCTACTTTGTTGGATTAAAGGCAAACATTTACACAAAATCGACAAAGAAACTGTTAAAAGTGTTCCTTAATAAATGATGTACTTGAATAAATACCTAAGAGCAATACTATAACGGTAACATAAGTAATGCAAACGGATTTCAGAGACCAACACTGATTTTCCAATTTTTCAACATCAAGAAAATGGCCGCCAGTGATCGCAGGCGCGCAATGCATAATGGCAATACTGGGTCCTTCAGGAAATCATTGTCATCTGATGAACCTACCCAGCCAGACCATCAACCGCGCGAGGGAGTGCATGCAACCTCAATGTACGTTTAGTAGGAAACCTCAAATGTTAAAATAACCAAAAAAGTCGGAGAAATAAGCACGATCATTACTCACCGCGACGAAAATTCTGATTTTTGAGGAAATGTTGCTTCCGCCAAATAACACTAAAATCAGATTCACTCGGTCAGATTCCCTAACTGTTGTCGATATACAACTGAAGAACCGTGTGACGGCTTATATCCTTGTAGACGGGATCGTGAGGCTTTTAGCGCTAAGTGTCCTTGGTTGCTTTGACGAGTATTGTGAGGTACAGTCAGATGTTAAATATCTATCAGTCCCCTGTAAATTTCTAAATAAATTTCTGCCAGGTTCATGTTGTGGATCCATGATGCTATCTCAAAGACACAAATTGCTGAATGTTCTCATTTGTCTTTTTTGCTACGACTAACTCTTCAGAGGAAAATGTTCCCAAATTTGAATAAGAAATATTCATGTTATTTGACGTGTTGTTAAACAAAATTTCACCAGTTACAATGCCTTTGTAAACTTCTTTGTTCAGGTATTTCATTCATGTTAATTAACAGAAAAAAAAAATTGGTCTACGTAAGGAATCTCTACAGCACTAGTACTGGAAAACATGCAACTTTCGAAAAGTAATATTAAAGACTCTTGAATTTACAATGTGAAGAAATAAGTAGAAAAGATATTTAAAATATATATATTTGAAAAAAAAAGAAGAAAAATAACTTTGGAAAGTCAAGTCAATAATCAT
>BLFN01000445.1:302192-307192 GCA_014634225.1 Acropora yongei
AACAAGGGAAAATTCCAGAAAAAAAATCGTGCACAGAAGAAGGTAAGAAAAAAAAATTGATGCAGAAGGAAGGTTCAATTGTGACTTTTATTTAATACATAAAATTTGCCAGTGCCTACTAAAAGTAATTCTTATTCAAAATATTTTCGGGGCCTTACCCCAGGCCCCGCTATATATTTAGTGATAAATAAAGACATCTAATTCTGTACTAAGTGTTCCCCTCACACTGCATGAAATGACAAATATAAGGTGAAATAAATAAATTCATACTACAATAGCCAAAAATCAACAATATTACCAGCTACAATGTTAATAAACAAAAAACATTTTCTTCTTATTGAGAGGACACAATTAGAACCTTGTTCTTGTTTTCAATTGCAGCTAGTTAATCCACAACGTACACTGTATACTGTATAATTGTAAGAAAATTAATACAATGAAATCGGTATATAATAGATGGCATAATTTGATATCTTTGTAAATATTCTATAAATTATTATTTGTGCCCACAATAATTATTCTAGAAAGGTTCTTATCCCATTGAATAAGAATTCTATAACAAAAAGTGCATTAGCATGGGGTAGCAGTGTTAAAACTTTAACTGTTACCAACATTAACTAGTCAACAACAAAAACAGCAACATTGCCACTGGTACTTTTAGCGAAAATTATGAACCACAAAGTATGGTTTTCATTAGTAGCCAGACTATCGGCAACAAATAGGGTACACTGCATTATAATAAATATCGTAAATACATTTAATTATCCAGAATAACTACTTATCACCCAATAATAACTACTTATCACCCAATAATTACTATGAATAAAGCCAAATGAGTGCACGTTCTATGAATTAAGTTTACTATTAATTAAGGTTACTATTATGATAATAACATGATATGATAGTATTAATGACAGTTTATAATACAAATATGATATAATAGTATGATAGTACGATAGTCATAAATACATCTTATTCGAAGGTTTAACATATAATACGCGCAAATATTTTGCGAGTTGCGTAGTATTTTGCGAGCAATGAGCAAAATGTCCGCGAGTATTATATGTTAAACCATCGAATAAGAGATTTATTATTCCGCTACAGAAAGGTGTCATTTTGATTCAATTTTATCTGGTGAGAGTGTTTTTAAAAAAATGCATCATCTGTCCTTCAGGGCGCTTGCGAACGATGTAGACAGCACAGAGAGCCAGCCAAATTGATGTCCTTTATTTGATTGTATAAACGAAATGACGAGACCAGCGATGACAAGCTAAATTCTCAGGCTTTGTATCGCGATGAAAACAATTTCTTTAAATGAAAAATTGCCGTTCCGTCCGTATTTGCCGGACCCCTTCCTTATTTTGGCAAAAATAAATAAATAAAATAATGCAAAAACGCAGAAGGAAGAAAAGCCGGCAGGGCAAGCGATATTCGCAAATCAATTTTGTTTCAACATCTCAAAAAAACCAGACCCTCCCCTTAGCTCAAGGTCTGAATCCGCCACTGCATCATTATGATGGGCTGTGGTAAAGGAATTCCAGAGATTAGGGACTGAAAAAATTCACAGGGAAGCCGTCCACTCCAAGTGGCTTCCTCCTCTCTCACTGTGTGTACATTTTCAAAAAGATTTTGCATTAAAAAGTGGCCTGTATCTTTTGATCTGTTGTGAGTGTAGAATTATTCATAAAGCACAAAAAAATGGATAATGAATCAAGATTTCACTGTTCAAATAAAGAAAATGTTTGTCTGAAAAAAAATTTGGTGCGGAGGGTTTCACCTGAAAAAAAGTTCCTGTGCAAGGAGTGAGCAAAAAAAAATTTGTGCAAGCTGAAAATTCCCCACCACTCCCCCATCACTTTTCTAATGGTCCACCCCTTATTATGATAGCTATAGTTATACTGCAATCTTTAGGCATAAGATAGAGATCACTCACCCCACTGACTCTTGGTTAAGCCCCCAAAAATGTTGCCATTTGCTTTCACAATAGTTACAGATGGACTCTTTCCATCGCACTGGGTGTGGAATGTTTGAGCAGCCCAGCCATCTCTTGAAGCTCGCCAACAAAGCTTCCAATAGCGATCGCTATGTTTCACGCTCTTCAGCCATTCTCCAAGCTTGGCCAGGTATTCCTGACTGTCTCCAATGATGACTGACTTTTCTATACCCTTCAAACTCTGTTCTGATGAAGATATTTGTGAAGATTTTACAAACTGATGAATGTCATTCATAATATTTTATGTACATAATTTCATTACTTTGTGCGAGATATAACTTGAGAAATACTGGGTAAGCATATAGAGTATTGCACCAACCGCCCTCCCTGAGGGGGATGCCAGTAGTTCCTCACAGGGTTACCCTCCGAATTGTGTCACCAATGCCATTTATACACCCGATTCTAGGAGAGATGACATAGAGTTAGGGTTCTTGCCTTAGAAAAAACAATGATGAAAAGGCCGGGTTTCAAACCTGCGATTTACCGCTCACAGTTTGAGGCCCACGCTTCCTGGGTTAAAGATGAATTAATGCAACTCAACTCCTGAATTTGTTATTGGAGAGTTTGCGAGTGTGTGTGTATTTTTCTTCTCCTTTATTTCTCATCGATATTAGAGTGTGAATGTGGTGTCTTAATTTTAGCTACTGAGATTTGGCATATTTGCATCGTTTCGTACTGTGTTTTTGGGATCATACATATAATTAGCGGCACCTTATAACTGCTTCAATAGGCCATTTGGATGATGGCGACATTTTACTACTGAGACCAGAATGCAGTTAGTGGCGTCTATTGTCATGTTAATTTTTTCAATTGTCTCTTTATTTCCAAGAGAGATGACAAATTTGAATTAGAAAGTATTTTATTTTGTCAAGGCATTCTAGTCTCGGCAGTAAAATAACGCCATCACGCAAATGACCTGTTCGAGACTACTTCCAGTCTATGGTGTGAATTCTGGTTTGCAAATGAAAATGGACCTAAAATGGCCTTTTAAAGCGACTTGTGAGTTTTCAGCTGTTATAAAATAACTGACTTAGAAAATTCTCCGCTCTGGCTCGTGTTTCACAAGCTTTTTTTTCATTTTCTCCTAAAATTAATATCCCCCGTGGGGTTTATCACTGTGCAAAGGAAGCTGTTTGATAATGATTGAAATGAATCACTCTGATCCTCTGAGACTGTATTATATCTCTTAGTTAAGGGCTTTTGGTGTCGTTTTTATGAGAAATATTTCCCAGTTTAGTGTATAATTGACAGCTCATTCAGTGTCAAAGTCTTACCTGTGCAGGTTTTTCCGTCCCCTTCAAATCCATCCTTACAAGAGCAGTTGTAAGACCCTATGGTGTTGTTACATGTGGCATTCTGGTGACACTTGTTCAGAGAACACTCATCAATGTCTGAAACAAATATAACACGGAAAAATTAAGAATGCGTGATAAACTCCAGATGCATACCTTTTGCCACTGAGCCTGAAGCATTTTAAGGTTTGGAACTCACAAAAAACATCAAAATAAAATAGATTTCTGGTCTGTTGCTTGATGCAGTATGGATGATGGTTTGCTGAAGAATTTGAACATCCTAGATGTTGCTATATTTATTCAAGAAGCATTTCATGCCTGATCAAATTAATTTAGTCTGTGAATCCCTTTGCAGTTTCAGAATAATTAATTATTAGTTTCTATTAATTAAGGTTTTAGATGTCATTTCTGTGAAAAATATTTTCCAGCTTAGTCTACAATTAACAGCAAATTCAGTGTCAAAATCTTACCCTTGCAGTTTTTCCCGTTGCCTTCAAATCCATTCTTACAAGTGCAGTTGTAAGACCCTATGGTGTTGGTACATGAAGCATTCTGGTTGCACTCGTTAACAGTAGAGCATTCGTCAATGTCTGGAACAAGATTGAAAGTGGCATTTTTAAAAGAAAGGTTTGCATTTTCAATGCCCCATTAGAGGTTAGAAAGTCATGGCAAAAATATGGATTGTTTATTGTTCTGGCTTGATCAAGCTTAATATTCTTAAGAAGACTTTCTCATGAATAGAGTCACTTTACTGCCTTGAAGTTCACACTGGAAGCTTATCAATAAATTTGTCATAGGAGATTGATTCAAAAATACCAAAACAAAATTATCATAACAGGACGGGCAAGAAAGCTTGCAAAAATTTACTTCTGCAATTCGCTTTCTCTATAATATTGATAAATTTTATAGTTAGATATATTCCATTTTAGCTGAGAGTATTTGTAGTTATGTGCCTAAACAGAATCTTACCTGTACAGTTTTTCCCGTCCCCTTCGAATCCATCCTTACAAGTGCAGTTGTAAGATCCTTTGGTGTTGTTACATGTGGCGTTCAGGTGACACTTGTTTAGAGAACACTCATCAATGTCTGGAATAAACACAACACGGACAAATTAGAAATATGCAATAAACTTATGATGCATACCTTTTGCCACTAAGCCCAAAGCATTTCAAGGCTTCAAACTCTCCCAAAAGACATCAAAATAAAAGTCATCGTGCGATTTCTCATTTATTGCTTGCTGCAGTATGTGTTAAGGCCTTCTGAGGAATTTGAACATCCTAGATCATCGGTTATTGTATTTATCTCGGAAGTATTTCATGCCTGAGCGAGTATATTTCATCAAGTGAATACCTTTGCAATCTCTATTTCTTTGGGATTTGCTATTTAAAACCTTTGCTGAGTATCAAATAAGTTAAAACAAATCATGGCTTGCAAGAAAGTAAGACATTTTTTTTCCCGTTATGGGAAAGGAAAATGAAGTGTCAGTCATTTGCGTTTTCTCAAGGGCAAGATTAAGCTATTTACTTCAAACCACCTAAGTCCTCGACACTTTCACTTGAACCTACTTAACATGCAACCACTTAATATGGAACTCCTCAAAAAATGAGGCTCACATTATCGGAGCCGGTTTCTTACCACTTTCGCAATTTTTTCCTGTGAATCCTTGAATGCAGATACACTTGTAGCGGTTTTCTTTGTACAGTGGCAGACACTTG
>BLFN01000445.1:383794-387036 GCA_014634225.1 Acropora yongei
CTTTATTACAAAAATGTAGCTAACAAAAAACGAAGTAACCCTTTCCGAGTCATACACACTTTAACGTCTTGTGTAATTTAAGGCCTTTACAATTTCTCCAGTCTTGTTTCTTTTAGTTGTTTTCTGCGTTCACCTGTTTGCTTGCCTGTTTCCTTGGTTCATTTTATCTGCTCAATGATTCTAAGCGCATTTCATTGTTATGTTCTCAGGTGTAAAGCAGATAGTACGCTGAAATTTTTTTAATGAAATGTCTCAAAATATCTCTCTTCTAGTAACCGATGTGTGGTCATCATATCACGATTAATTATTCATACGTGAAACTAACATCAATGGTTTAAGCTTGTTAAATTGTGGCTGGAATAATTAAAAAAAATTAGGGTGCGGACAAGCGTAAGATCTAGAAAACAGATAGTGTTGAAAAGATTCGATCGCTAGTACGCAATTGCATCCGTGGACTGTTTCAGCAACCAAGACGAAGTGTAAGTACTTTCAAATTATCATAAATTACTTCGAAGCCGTAGATTATTTATTAATTTTATTCTAACAATAAATCTTCTTTTTCCCAGAGTGATAAACTTTCGAAGTTATCGTGCTCTATTTGTACGAGAAACTGTGATGTCGTCACACTTTAATGCGATCTCATACAGGAAGTAAGAAAATCAATTACGGTTAAAAGAAGAAGGAAGCTTGTTAAATTGTAGCTAGAATAATTCCATCAATTTTAGTTGCGGACAAGCGTATAATTTACAAGACAAGAAGTGTTGAACAAGTTTCGATTGTGGCCGTAGACTGTTTGAGCTAACAAGACGAAGTGCGAGTTCTTGTTCACGAATTGCTTCAAAACTGGATATTTTATTGTTCTTTTTCCCAGAGTGATAAACTTTCGAAGTTATGGTGATCTATTTGGACGACAAACTAGGATGCAGTGACGCCAGTCTTGCATCATCATACACTGAGCAAGTAAAAAAATCAGTTGTTACGGTTAAAAGAAGAAAGAAGCCCTCCAGAATTTGGCTACAATAGTGTTCAGTTGAGCATGCGGCAAAGAGTGTTATTAAATTCTTAAGTGTAGTACAGCCCTTGCGGAGTGATTAAAAAGTGCATTTTTCAGGAGGGATCGGATAGAGGGCTAGCGTCAATTTCGAGTCATTAATAAGGCCTAGACTATCTCTGTTCAAGTGTGAGCATAAAATCATATGTAATGAAACCCTTGTGAGTGTTGGGCTCAGTTAATGTTTCACCAGAGAATCTGGTTTGGGGATATTACAGCTACATCGTGTTAAACTACAATTTTCCCTATTCCCTACTTTTTTTGCGCACGAGTTATGAGAAACAGAAAATTTAAAAATACAAAACAAAAAAGGAGTGAAGTAAAAGAACTGCAATCAATTTTGAGCCCGGCACTTCTTATTTCCAAATACGTTCACTTCTCAGTCAATGCTTGGAAAGCAGTGGGCAGCTTATGACTCACACACAGACCTAGGTTCAACAACGAAAAATGATAGTGCTGCACGGCGCTCTTGAAACACATTTCAATGACGTAGTTAGGTTTGTTTTCGACAAAGCAAGCCAGTAACATTTAATGTTAAATTTCTATGTTTGTTGTAAGACCGGACGTAAAAATCAGTTGTTATCATGCACTTCCAACAAACTTTGCAAAACTGACGGAGTTGAAATACCTGCGACGTACTTCTAATAACGTAGTTATAATCATATTTTGAAGCGTCTTTTTTGTTGCGGTTACCGTTGCTTGGAAGCGTTAACGTGGGGACATAAAACTACAAAATATAAAATTACCAACGAAAAAAATTAAAGGAACCGCACCATAGCTTAAAGACAACAGCGTTCATAAAATTGGTAGCCAACGAAGAAAACGGGTTTCTTTTATTTGTGGAGCACAACTTGAAATTCTAAACATTGGTTTCTTTTTTAATCGCTTTTCCGTCGACAAATTGTGGTAATGGACTGATGAAGGATGAATGCCTTGTGTTTATGCTTTATCTTTGAAACACCTAAAACAAAAGCTTTTTCTAGGCACATTCGTTGGGAACAAACTCTCGGTGGACAAAACGGAAAAAAAGACACCTGATGAGGTTTATATGGAATATATCATTGTTGTTGCTGTAAAATGTTATTTTTGTAAGCTTAGCAGGGATGCTGGGCTGGGAGCTCTCTCTTTCAGCACAGTTACCTATTTTACAGCCTGAGGCTGGCTGCAATATCTGGTCACTGTCACTGGTCGCTGCTTTTCAGTAAAAGCTGAAGGCTATAATTCAAATACAAGGATGTGGGAAATTCCCTCATTATCCCACATGTAAAAGGGCTGTTACAACATGGCAAGCAAACTTGCGTTAACTTTATACAGGCTCAGGAGCCGATCAGTTGTAGCATGCAATTCCCATACTAAGCCATGTCACGGCATTTTTACAGACTGATCTATTTTTAGTATATCTTTTGTTTTCTAAAATAAAGGTAGTTCCGCTCCAGTAACGCAGTGACGTCAATTAATTTCTTGTGATTGGTCATCGCACTCCCACGGGAGTCTCATTCCTAAGCCGTGACAGAAATATAGTGGAGTTGCATGCTCCTACTCATAGGCTCCTGACAGGCTTTGAGAGCCTCGAATACTAGTTCTATCTCATAGAAAGCAATAGAACCAAAAGATGTTAATAATTTGTTAGCTTGTAGTTACTGTCACTAATTTTGATTATTTTTCAAGAATCCAATTCTTGTTTAACACAGAACTCACCTGTACTTCACATTCTGCAAGAAGTCTTCCTCACCCCAAAATTCCCCTCCACGTGTTCTCTTTAGAACTCATACCCAGTTTTTACTCTAAAAATCACAACAATTGATCTCATTCATCCTTGTCCGCCATTTTTATCTATTCCATACGCATTCTGAGTGCGTTTGACTGGCAATATATCAGAAATACCGGAGGCCGTGAGGCTATAATAATTTTTAATACTGGAGGAGTGAAAGAGGAATGTTCTGTTTCCCCTGTCTAAGCTTGCGACCGAAGCATGAAAACATGCAGAATACGCTTTGACAAGTACATTCCTTTGCCACGAGGGCTTGCATGGATTATAACCACTGCAGGTTTCCTTTTATCTTCTAAATAAGAGAATAACTCAAGAGTTTTAATCTCCATAAACAAAAACAACAACAACTGGCTTTCAGCTAACCTCTCACTACTTATTCTGCCTCATTCACCTGCCGGCCATCAGCCGTCTAGATATTTT
>BLFN01000445.1:447145-452145 GCA_014634225.1 Acropora yongei
GCATCATCATACACCGAGAAACTAAGAAAATCAGTTGTTACGGTTGAAAGAAGAAGGAAGCCCTCCAGAATTTGGCTACAGTAGTGTTGAGCATGCGGCAAAGAGTGTTCTTGATCCTTAAGTGTAGCACAGCCCTTGGGGAGTGATTAATACGTGCATTTTTCAGAAGGGATCCGAAAGAAGGCTGGCGTCAATTTCGAGTCATTAATAAGTCCTAGGCTGTCTCTGTTCAAGTGTGTGTATAAAATCATATGTAATGAAACCATTGTGTGTGTTCGCCAGTGGATCTGGGTTTGGGATATTACAACTACTTCGTGTTAAACTAGTACAATTTGTGCTATTCCCTACGTTTATTTGCGCACGAGTTATGGAAACAGAAAATAAAATAAAAACAAAAAAGGGGTGAAATAGATGAATTGCAAGCAATTTTCACTTACCTTTTTCCTTTTTACATTGGAAATGTACTTAACCCAAGAATATCCTCCCTCACTGATAATGAAGAAAAACTTCCTGTGGTTGCGTCTTTAAATGCCCTAATAAAACATTAATTCGCGTATAAATTTTTAACACAAGAGGGACAGGTGGATATCAAATGTCAATTTCAGTTACACACAACAATGATTTTGCCTTAATGTATGACTTCCTGTTTCTCCCCACAAAAGCATTCAGTGTGCTTGTCTTGTCCAACTGCGTCCAGTCAAGTGCGCCGTACCAGTAGAATTTTGAGCCCGGCACCCCTTATTTCCAAATACGTTAACTTCTCAGTCAATGATTGGAAAACAGTGGATAGCTTATGACTAATACACAGACTTTGGTTCAACAAGGAAAAATGATCGTGCTGCATGGCGCACTTAAACACATTTTAATGACGTAGTTAGGCTTGTTTTCGACAAAGCAAGCCAGTAACATTTAATATTAAATTTCTATCTTTGTTGCAAGACCGGACGTAAAAATCAGTTGCTCTCATGCACTTCTAACAAACTTTACAAAACTGACGGAGTTGAAATACCTGCGACGTACTTCTAATAACGTAGTTATAATCATATTTTGAAGCGTCCTTTTTGTTGCAGTTACTGTTGCTTGGAAGCGTTAACGTGGGGACATAAACCTACAAAATATAAAATTACCAACGAAAAAAATCGAAGGAACCGCACCATAGCTTAAAGACAACAGCGTTCATAAAATTGGTAGCCAACGAAGAAAACGGTTTTCTTTTATTTGTGAAGCACAACTTGAAATTCTAAACATTGGTTTCTTTTTTAATCGCTTTCCCGTCGACAAATTGTGGTAATGGACTGATGACGGATGAATGGCTTGTGTTTATGCTTTATCTTTGAAACACCTAAACAAAAGTTTCTTCTAGGGACATTCGTTGGGAACAAACTCTCGGTGGACAAAACGGAAAAAAAGACACCTGATGAGGTTTATATGGAATATATCATTGTTGTTGCTGTAAAATGCTATTTTTTTAAGCTTAGCAGGGATGCTGGGCTGGGAGCTCTCTCTTTCAGCCCAGTTACCTCTTTTAACAGCCTGAGGCTGGCTGCAATACCAACTGTCACTGGTCGCTGCGTTTCAGTAAAAGTTGAAGGCTAATTCAAATACAAGGATGTGGGAAATTCCCACCTTATCCCACATGTAAACGGGCTGTTACAACATGGCAACCAAACTTGCGTTAACTTTATACAGGCTTTGAGAGCCTGGAACACTAGTTCATCTCATAGAAAGCAACAGAACCAAAATATGTTAATAATTTGTTAACTTGTAGTGGTAACTTTCACGCATCCAACATGAGAACGAAAGAAATGTTGGATGATGTTGGATCAAATGTTTGATACTGCATCAAACATGTTCCAACATCATCCAACATGTTGAGTGGTCATCAAACACGGTGGCCAAACGATAAAATGTTGGTTCACCCAACATCTTGGGTCGTCCAACATTTATCGTTTGGCCGGGCCTTAAAGGCCCGGCCAAACGGTATTACAGTCACTAATTTTGTTTATTTTTCAAGAATCCATTTCTTGTTTGACACAGAACTCACCTGTACTCCGCATTCTGCAAGAAGTCTTCCTCACCCCGAAATTCCCCTGTACGTGTTCTCTTTAGAACTCATACCAAGTTTTTACTCTAAAAATCACAACAATTGATCTTATTCATCCTTGTCCGCCATTTTTATCTATTCCATATGCATTCTGAGTGCGTTTGACTGGCAATATATCAGAAATACCGGGGGCCGTGGGGCTATAATAATTTTTAATACTGGAGGAGTGAAAGAGGAATGTTCTCTTTCCCCTGTCTAAGCTTGGAACCGAAGCATGAAAACATGCATAATACGCTTTAACAAGTATTCCTTTGCCACGAGGGCTTGCTGGATTATAACCACTGCAGGTTTCCTTTTATCTTCTAAATAAGACAATAACTCAAGAGTTTTAATCTCCATAAACAAAAACAACAAAAACTGCCTTTCAGCTAACCTCTCACTACTTATTCTGCCTCATTCACCTGCCGGCCACCAGCCGTCTAGATATTTTTGCTGAGGTGAAAAAATGTTTTACACTTTATAAGGGACAAATTGCTTCGCACTGTTGTTGTTGTTTTTTTTTTCTTTGCTTGGACACTCCAGACAATAATCTAATCTTTTATAATTTCAGTCACTGCCGCCTTTCATTATTATATGTCTCTTTCTCGTTCAGTGTCCGTTGTAAATGAACTAGGTTTTCTAGTTTATTGTCTATTGTTTTGCTTCTTAGAGTTTTGCTATTTTCTTTTATTTTCAACCTTTCAGATAGGAGATTCATCTTTTCAGTTTTAAGCATTCAACTGAGTCTCATTAGTTTCCAACACTCATAACCTTTTCCGGGTTAGGGTTTTTTTAAGGTTTAGTGTTAGGTTAGATTTTTTTTAAAAAATTTCTTTCTTTCTTTTTTTGCTTTTCCCGCTTTTAAAACTTTGTAACAACGCTGTTGATGATTCCTATTTGTATAGCTCAAAAGGCTGCTGTGCTGGAACCACCTTTAGTTTTAACACCTGCAAGTAAAAGAGGTAACTTTCTGATCACTTAACAAAACAAGATTACCCAGACGCTTTCGACAATCACGACACCAAAGGAATGTTTTTATTGGCTAATGACAGAAACTGAGAGACGATTTACTTCTTGAAGAAGTTGGAACTGTTGATAATAAAGCTACACTTGCTTTGCAAATGGAGGAGAAGCAAAAATAGACTAACAAGGCTTATGGAGTGCCTCGGAAGAATGAAAATACACTGCTATTTGTTTTTTTTTTTAAGTCTTTTTTGAATATACAAGTAAAACTACATACCTATACTTACATATTATTACTTAAAAATTAAAGTATAGAGCGTTTTCACTCCGTGATCAATGAGAATGTTTTTAAAGCAAAACAAAAGAGAGAGTTTGCATAAGAGTTGAATTCAATTCCCAGAGGATTAGATAATGACACCAACATGGCCGCCGTTGCTTTGTTTAGGGACATCAACGTGGCCGCCGTGACGTAACGTGAAAACACTCTATGTTTAAAATACAATCTATTAATGAAACCAGCTTCAAACGTTCCGTGTTCACACAAGATCGTAGACTTGTTTGAGATGTAAGACGTTTTGAGGATTCTTTAACTCTGGGCAACAAATTATACAGCGGATGATTGGGTAAACAACTAATCCTCTTGGAGATTGACCTGTCTGTTTTTTCAAGCAAGTCGTAAATATCTATAGCATAGGATATAAATCGGCGTTTATAACATCTGCGAAGGAACCGCTGCACAGTATTTAGTTCAGGTACGGACACAGCATACACCGGTAAAGCATACGCAATTTTAGGTAAAACTAAAGACTGAAATAAATAATCAATTTCCACTTGGTTATATCCTTCCTTCCTTAAGCTCCTTAACACATATAGACACTTACTCGCTTTCTTTTAATGCGTTCTGTAAATCTGCCATTGCCCTGAAAAGTCACTCCGAGTAGCACTTGAAATTCGGCCTGCTCTATATTACGAATTGGACTAGGATTTACTTGTCCTCTCTTTTTCAAAACTTATTCCTTACACTTGGATAGATTGCAAGGCATATAGTTTGCACTTGACCACCTAAGGTATTGCGAAATTACAACACTAGCAGAATCAGTTCCGGCCTTATTTACAATAACTTGCATCGTACTAATCTCATCGGCATATTTATTAGGAAAAGTATCAGGATATCAGGATAGTTTATAAGATCAAGATCATCAATAAAGAGACTAAACAAATTAGGGCCACTAACGCTTCCCTGTGTTGTGCCCTTGTTTATATCATACCAGCAATAGCTGCTACCCCTGAACGACGCTAACCGTTGTTTGCATGATACCAGTTACTAATATACGGATTTAAGTTACGAGCCTTCCATGTATCAAGTCCACTGTGTCGCACGTTGTCAAAAGCCTTAGCGAAATCCATCGCAAATAATCGAACATATCTACATTCCCTATCATCCAACGCTTGCAAACAGTTATGCTGCATATTGATAAAAGCATCTGTGCAGAGGCATCCTTCCCGGCAAGCATATTGCGTCGGACCCAGATTTTCTTCAAACGCGCGTTTACTAAATTTGTGGTAAAAAATTTTATCAAGACACCTGACAATAACAGGGGCTACGTTAATACCACGAAAGTGGCAATTAATTAGAAGAATGTGTTTAAGTTTGAAGAAACCAATGTAGAAGCTGTGGCAAGAATTTTCAATTTTTTTCCTTTGGAAGGAAAAAAGGTCAAACACTAAAGGAAATAACTTGAGTGAAAGTGTTTACATTTGAACTGCAGCTGGAGCAGTGACGTGGAATCACTGAAAGGATGAGTTCCTCATTGAAGAAAGGAAAACCCCTTGTCCTGAATTCCAGGTTAATTTTTCTCTAAAGAAGGTTTTATGATACTTGACGGAAAAAAAGACAAAGATGGTCATAATAGGCCAATTTCGATATTTTAAATTCAGTTGTAAACAATAGACC
>BLFN01000445.1:485998-488498 GCA_014634225.1 Acropora yongei
ATAAAAAGTAAAAGATACAGATTGTCAATGAGTTCATGGAATCAGGAACATGATAATGAGGATTGGTTGCTTAATACTGAAAGCTGTGTACTATTAGACTAAGATAAAATTCAATTTGAAAGGAAAATTGAAATTCTAGTGCATGGTTCTCTACATTTAAATTATTAGTATTTTTTGCTGTTTACAGTTGCCTCATAATATAAACAAATGTTAAATAGACTTACATATCCTGTCCCAACTGACTGATCTTTAAGGGCAGGGTATGTCTGAATAATTAGATGGGCAAACTGCTGTCAGTTGATCTCTTGTGGGATATCTACAAAAGACAATAAGGGAGCAATTAGCAAGACAGTTCAATTCAGCAAACCATTGATATCAATTATTGTAACTACTCCTATAGTTACGTCTGACACACACCTTCATGCAGATACCTTTACCACTGAACAGAAATCCTGAACATTGTCTTTTGGGACAGGTGGTATTGCATCAAAATGTTCATTGTTGTGTTTGATAAGCATGATTCAATATATCTAGTAAATGGGATTGCCAGGAGTTAAATGAACTGCCCATTATTTCACACTGACAATAGCAAAATGAATTTACTATAATATAGTTTTAGGCACTTACAAAGTATAAAGCGAGAAGTGATCATAAAGACTTCTAATGAATGACATTCATTGCTTCTTGCATAATTTCTCCCCACTCCTTAAGGCCCTTGTTACATCCTGTCTACAGTTGGAAGGTAAAACCAGGGTCTTTTTGCATTAAGAGTCACAGTGTTCTTAGACTGGGCTTGTGGGCTCACTGCAGGACGCTTCCTATGAACAGATCCATAAATAAGGCAAATGTAAACATAAAGAAGATGAGGCTATTTGCCTTTGGAAATGTGATGCAAAGGGAAAGGGAATGATTCCTGCCCGGCTATTTCTTGAACGATGGTTTGGGCTAATCCTCAACAATTTGTTCATTTACCACTTGTGTAACACTAATAGAGTATCATCCTTCATGTGGTGAATAAACTTTGGAGATATCTGAATGAAAGCTAAATTATTTCCAAGTGTTGGTGTTATTGGGGCCCCTATGAATTGCAAAGGCGACAGTACCTTGCTTGCCTTTCACATTTCTTTAAGTTTGAACATGAAGTTTCCATGATAGTGAGTGCTGCTGTCTCATCCCCTTGCCTTTCGATTGTTTGAACCCCA
Organism: Acropora yongei; assembly: GCA_014634225.1. Taxonomy (NCBI): domain Eukaryota; kingdom Metazoa; phylum Cnidaria; class Anthozoa; order Scleractinia; family Acroporidae; genus Acropora; species Acropora yongei. The sequence continues at coordinate 487,201 of BLFN01000445.1, forward strand.
CTGTTGCCATCACCACTGCTTTGGTCTTTCTTAAGGTGAAGGGCCCTCAGGAATTTCATCCTGTGACCAATTGATGGGATAAGCTGCTCTGCAGCTCTCCCAGTCAATGATAGAAGGGCCTCACCATCAATGTCATTATCTTTCAAGAGAAAATTAAGGCACAGATTATGGTAAATCTAGCAAAAGTTTGTTCATGCAAAATTATCTGGTCGACTTCTCAGTGCTTCTATCTGAAGTTGACATTTAATGGCTTTTAATAACCTGCCAAGTACGTTGTTGCATCACTCCCCGCCAGCACAGGCCAAGCGTGGGAAGAGAACACTCCGATCAAAAATCTGATTCTTTTCACCAAGAATGATATACCTTATTTACCCTTTAAAGCTTTAAAGCAACAAGAAAAGAACCTTTTTAGCCAATACCCACGTGTATTAAAGTTTGCACGTGCTTTCATCTCACGCTTCGCGTCGCCAGAAACGAATGTTGTTTCCTACAAAACGACCTCGAAACAAATCAGACAATCGAGAGCAGCACTATGCTTATTACACTGAAGAACATCTTGCTTGAAAACAAAGAGAATAATCAATCTATTCGGCCCTACTCAATTCGCTTGTTAAAGGTCACTTACTGTGGAATGTGGTAGTGTACTCTTCAAAGCCATTTTCAATGAGCCAAGATTTCACATCGTTGACAGTCATCGAGGCCATGAGTTTGATTAATTGGATACTTGAAACAGACGTTCGAAGAGAAAATATTAATCGCTGGTAAAATCGGTCTGATAGAAACACGATGTTTAGATCAAAGAGCGAAATGACGCATTTAAATTTGCACGCGCATTCTTAGGATATCGCTGATTGGTGCGCAACACATGAGTTTACGGCACGTGAGACCACGACCACTATCCTTTTGGCGAGCGTTAGGTATTACTATTGGGGTAGACGCTGGCGCTGCGAGTCATGGTGTTCGCTTGTTGTTATTGCTCAAGTTTCGACGGTAGAAGCTTCAAAAAGCTACTAAATCACATAAAATTCATTCACAGTCATGAGCCAAATTTTTTGAAAACATGTGGTGATTGTGCTCAATCTTTTAAGAAGTTCAATTTCTTTAGATCTCAACTTAATCGAAAACACAGTGCCAGAGAGGTTGTTCTATTAGAAAGATTCCATGACAATGCTGCTGATAGTTGTAGTGAAGGTGAGGACATTTCTGAGGAGAATGATGCTAGAGAGGACCCTAAGAACTTTGTCGATGAAATGACCAGGTCTTTAGCTTTGTTTGCGCTAAAGACCAAGGAAAAATAT
>BLFN01000445.1:552754-557754 GCA_014634225.1 Acropora yongei
TTAATGAACACGATGTAATCAGTTCAAGGGACCATGTGAAAAGTGTCCTGTTCATTGGTTTTGAGATTTTGACCCTGCGTGTGACCTGCAGCTAGCTGTACGTACTGTGAAAAAGCTGATCCAGAACCAGATTCTTTCTCACAGGTTTTTTCACAGGTTGTGACTACGTGCACAGTGCCCTGTTCACAGGTTTTGAGATTTTAGACCCTGTAAAAAAACCTGTGAAAAAGCTCCAGAGCAAGATTCTTCTTCACAGGTTTTATTTCACAGGTTTTTTAACAGGTTTTTTCACAGGTTTTTACCCTGTGAAAAGTGCCCTGTTCACAGGTTTTGAGATTTTAGACCCTGTGAAAAAGCTCCAGAGCAAGATTCTTTTTCACAGGTTTTTTCACAGGTTTTATTTCACAGGTTTTTTAACAGGTTTTTTCACAGGTTTTGACCCTGTGAAAAGTGCCCTGTTCACAGGTTTTCAAAATTTCACATCATGTGAAAAACTTGTGAAAAACCTTTGAAAAAACACATGAAAATTAGTATTTCATAGGTTTTTTCACAGGAAAATTCACAGGTTTTTCACAGGTTTTTCACAGGTTCTCATCCAATAGTGTTATGTAAGTCGTTTAATTGATACTGATGATTGGCAAATTACTGATGAATTTTTTTCTTGAAGACCTGTGGGCCCACATAGTGTAGATTGTTTTGCAGATTATTATAACCATAAGCTCCCCAAGTATTTCTCGAGGTTTTGGAACCCCAATTCCTCGGGTGTTGATTTTTTCTTTCAGCCTCTTCGAGGAGAAAATTGCTCAGTAGTCCCTCCAGTGGATATTATTCCACGCGTGTTACATTATCTGAAATCTCAGCAGGCCGGTGGTACTCTTGTTGTTCCTCTTTGGCCTTTGTCTCATTTCTGACCTTTAATTGCACATGAGTATAGTTGTTATCTTGTGGCTCCCACTATTTCAATTTCAGTTATGAAATGAAGCCTATTTCCACAGAAATTATAAGGTGCATTTTAGACATGCCCGACAAGAGAGATGCTAATTTAAAGAATCTTCATATCGCTGCCTTATGCTCTTTAAGCTTCCGCAGGGTTTTTTCGTTATGACGAATTATGCAATATCGCTTCTAAGCATATTGAGTTTCACAGCGATTGTAACGCTTGCGGCGACTTCAAAACGAGTAAAGACTCCAAGAGGTCGCTTAAGGTGTGTTTTCACGTTGTCAGGACTATTCTACAGGTCTGCGAGGTAGCAATAAAAATCACGGAAAACCAAGTCGACGGTTAACGGCGATTTAATGCATCACAATATGATCATAAACTGAAATCACAATACAACGAATTTGTCTTACTTAAATGTCGCACGACATATGATAATGGGGCGTGTAACAATGTACATGTCTGGCTCGATAACGCGACAAAATAACATCGAGCAATGCAAATTGACATTAACAAATTATTACAAAGTACGTTAACACTACTCGAGATATTATAACAAAATAAAGATGAACATTTGCGGCCGATTAACAGCCCAGAACAACTTAGTCTGAAAATGTGGGCGTTCACTAAATAAGGCTCATGTTGATTCTTTGGAACATATGCCGGGTGTTTTCTCTGGTGCTTCAGAAGATGCATTTGGGGCTTGTGTATATGCAAGATGGCATTTAAGTACTGGAGGTCTCAACGCACAGTTCATCTCGGCCAAGTCAAGAGTAGCACCTTTGAAGAAACTGACCATACCCGTTTGGAGCTTCAAGATTCAGTGTTAGCCTCCCAACTGAGCAAGACCATTCTTAAAGAAGTTTGAGAAATCCGTGTTCTTCCTGGATAGCAACATTGTGTTGGCATGGATCTGCAGTAAAACAAGGCGATTCAAACCATTCTTTTCAGTCAGAGTTGGAGAAATCCAAGATAATTCAGATCCTGTTCAGTGGAGACACGTCCCAGGAGAGCAAAACGTAGCGGATAATGTATCACATTGAATTCCCATGGAAAGATTGGCTGGCAGGTGGCAGTATGGATAAGACTTTCTGCGTCTACCAGAAAGTTAGTGGCCGCAAGATTCCTCAGTTGCTGACAAAGTTGAAGTTGAAACGGAGCACTGTAAAGTTCACATAGCTGGTGAGCAGATCAATACACATTCTCCAATTGATTGCGACAAGTTTTCAAGCTGGAGACGGCTCATCTGAGTTACAGCTTACACGTTGAGGTTTATTAGAAGAGTGCGAGCGTGTGGGAAAACCATTGAAGTCTGAAGATGGCCCTCTCTCAACCGAGGAGTCAAAGGATGCAGAGACTTACTGTTTACAGGAGCGTCAGAAAACCCTGAGAGACCGTCTCAGCAAAGGAGAATTTAGAAATCTCAGCCCTTACATAGACCAAGAAGGTGTATGGAGAGTAGGTGGCTGAGCAGACAAAGCTTTAGTTTCATATGAGACCAGACATCCTGTGTTACTTCCCGGAGATCATTGAATATCACGGCTCATCGTTCAGCATGCTCATCAGTTTGGACACCCAGGAGTGGCAACGACAGTAGCAAAAACAAGAACAAAGTACTGGATCGTTCGAGCTCAAGACTTGTTGAAGTCAATAAAGTTCCGTTGTGTGGTTTGCCTTGAAATTGGAGCAAAAGTTGAATCACAAGTCATGGCTGACTTACCTCAAAGTCATCTGGCACCATTTACTCCACCCTTTTACCACACATCGTGTGATTACTTTGGCCCTGACCGAGTTAGGATCAGCCGCAACAAGATTGTCAAGCACTATGCTGTGATTTTTACAAGCTTAAACATGAGGGCAGTTCATCTTGAACTAACAGCGGATTGCATGACAATGGCATTTATGCAAATTCTCAGAAGATTCTAGGCATTACAAGGGGTACCTGCGTTGATGATCATCGACAATGGCTCCCAGCAGCACTCGCTGATATTTCGCAAATAAGTAAGTTCGCAGTTACCACAGTGACACCTCAGCAATGAATTATGAATGGAAGCGAAACTATGTCAATCATTCAGATACGAGCAAGTATCGTGCGTCTATAGCAAAGCATACTTAGCAACTTACCAGTCTCGGATGTTTTGAGTTGCCGACTGCATAGCCGTTTTGTCAGTCAATGCTGCTGTTGAAATCTTATCCGCAAGACAAAAGCTGCAAACAGTAGTCACTGTGGGCTTAACAAAGTGTCAGGGGATGAAAGTGATTTCCGTTGAATTGAGCGATTTTGTTCAGGAGGTCGTCACAATTGTTAATATATTGATTGATATTGTTTTTTTCCTTTCACACAGCTGTGTGTTCGAACTGAGATGGAGTACACTACAAATCTCGGAAGGATGCCTGTTCCACGCATGGACAGAAGGTGAGCTTAAGACCCATTGCACATTCATAGCTTAGTGTAACTAAGCATTGTATGACTGATCATTAATCAAAGACTTTTTTCTTTTGTTTTGTTTTGTTTTGTTTTTTTGATGCCGCCCATGAGCAGCCCTAGCATTTATTACTTTAGTTGGTTTTCATGTCTTCTCGTGAGCAGCCCTAGCATTTATTACTTTAGTTGGTTTTCATGTCTTTTCATGACGGGGCGGTTATTTTAAATAATCAAGGGGTGGGCGACGTTCTAGGACTGGAAACTTCAAGTTTTGTGAGCAAGCACCGAGAACAATTATTATTAAAGTTAGAATTTCTCAATGGTAACTTGGTTTCTGTCAATGTAACCAAGTATAAAGAGTTTCCACAGTTATACGTATTGCAGATTTTTGCTGAGTTGCTAACAATCATGCACATATTTTACAAATTTATTATTATTACACTTCAGTATTTTCACTCAGACACCATGATGAGTGTAGACGACGTCCAGGAGTCTGACTCAACCACCGTTTCTGGCATTAATGTTTGCCGGGAGAGCATGCCTGCCACAGTGTGTGCGGAGGTCGCAAGCTTCGATACCAGAGGAAGAAATTAGTATATGGGTTAACGAGATGGAGGAACAAAACTGTCCACAGTATTTCAGGTGGCCGCTACAGCCCTGTTATGTCCACTCTAAACACGACCTGGGATGATGTCTCTGACAGACAGCAGCGCTATTATATCCGCAAAGCCAAAGAGGCTGTAGTGACTGCATTGTCTGTGATCACTCCTGGCCAAGAAGAATCGGTTTGGGAGGCGTTACAATCGGAGGTCCTTGGGATACAAATAGAGACAGCCAACGTGAGCACAAGCGGTTCAATCCCAACTCTGGTCTTGATGAGATTTTAATGAAGGCATACCAGCAAGCAGCACACTGGCAAACCAAGAGACACATTCTATCCCTCATTGCCAATGACTTTTCAGGAGGTGAGCTTTAAGAGATGATTCCTGGCCTCTTCAAATGGCGCATTGACCAAGCTCACCAACATGCAACAGAAGCCGGGAAAGGCCAGCCACTACCTGAAATTCCTAGTTTCCATAGAAGAATTGACCGTGAGAAAGTGGATCATTTTGTTGAATACATTTCCAGACCAGAACTTGTCCAAGACGTGGCGTTCGAGACGAAAACTCTCAAGCTTGACCAGGGAGAGAACATTATCATACCAGCAGTCATTAGGACCGTCATCCTTCATGCGTCATCAGACAATATTTAGACTATTGTAAAGAACACGAATTCCAGCCTGCTAGTCAGCGTTCTCTCTACTGAATGATTGAACTATGTTCTGCTTCCATGCAAAGATCCCTTCAGGGACTTGACAACACCACAGCGCAGGGCACTGAGGCGTTTGATCGGGTATTATCTATGTTGGAAAGATTAGAAGATCAGGGCATCACTGTAATTGCCACTCAGAAATTTCTTAAGGATGAAAAAAGGTACTTGAAGAATGATTTCACATTAGACGAAGTGAACACACATTAGACGAAGTGAACATTGCGGTGATCACTGCACGGTCCACGCACTGAGTGATAGTAGTGCAGGGGAGTTCAGAGGGGAATGTAGTCACCAACACTGCTATGAATGTGAGGGCTGTGAAAGTCT
>BLFN01000445.1:580977-583477 GCA_014634225.1 Acropora yongei
GGCTGTGTTCAACTCTTTTATCATGTTCAAGGAATACCAAGTAAGGTTCCCAGGCGATGAAAGACTGCAGCGTCCACCAAGATGTGGTATAAGAGATTTCAGGGTGGAACTGGCACAAAACATCGCCAGTCTTCCCAAATCTAGATCCCCTTTTCACATTCTAATGCAGGTAGGCCACAAGCACCCCGAGGAGAATTTGAAGTGGAACACTGCCCCATATATGTGGATGAAAAGAGGGATTGCGTGGTGTGTAAGGAGAGGAATGGGGTTAGGAGGCAAGTTTACTCCTTGTACAGTGCTCCTCAGTGTCAGGGGAACCACGTGCATATCACCAAGGAAAGGAACTGTTTTCAAGTGCTCCACACCAGGGAGTTTCATGACACCCAGTGACTTGATCACTGCCTCCCTGGCTAAAATTGGGTGTATGTTTTTCGTTTATGTTGTGTATGAATTGAAAAATTATGAATATATTTATTGATTTTATTGACTATTATGATCAGATACAAACCGTTTTTTTTTTTTCAAGAATGGAGTCTGTCATCTTTCAGGAGATGGCAGGGGTGAGAGGTGGGTGCCCCATCCTTTTTTTTGAATCTCATCAGAACTTTTTCCAAGATGAGTTGAAGGTAAGGAAAATTATGCGGATCTCCTTTTTTACAATCTGTGCTCTATATATTAGTGCTGTACTTCCTATACTCGTTTTCTTTCAGCCAAATTTGGAGGATATGTTAACAATAGCCCAAAGAACTTAATTGTACATTGAATTTTGTCTTTTTGTCTGCTTGACTATTACTCCGGGATTGTTTCCAAGTTGAAATAATGGCAATAATTTATGCTAGTTTATTCACATTTCTAAAAGTTTTTTAAGGAAAAATCGGTTTTATGGAGATAAAATGAAATAAACTGATTGTTTTTGGAAACCTTATTTACCATTAATTAGTATCTGTAGATCTTAACTCCTTCCATTGTCTTGTGTGTATATATATTATTCGATTTTGACAAAAAATTATACTTTCGTTTTTTTTTTCCAGCCAAATTTGGAGGATGGCTTCTCAATATGATGAAAAACATTTTACTCCAGTGTCATTTCCCATTTATTCAATAAAATCATGTCGCGACCCCATTCAAACTTTGTTTGATACTTAATTTATGCAAATTTGTATTTTAAACATAAATTAAGATGTTGATATATAGGTCAATATAATATTTTACTGTAAGCTTATTCCCTCAGCTTTCAAATGAGGTATAGCTTTCCTATCCTGTGTACATAATCTAGGTGGCAGGATTAAAAAGTGTAACTATCATAAAATGGCACCAACTTTTACTGGTAAGGGTTGAGTATAAAGACGTTTTTGGGCTGTCGTAACTGTATAAACAACAAAATATTTACTATTTACGTATAAATGAAGAGCGAATTTTTTGGGTATGCGATACTTGATCAAAGGGTGCCATCTTTCAAGGAAAAATAACAAAGTTTTGGGGTAAAAATGTAAATTTTAGTTTATTTTGACCTCGTCTAACTTTTCTGGAGACTTTAGTACGCACTTTTTTGCTGTGTGTTGCGTGTCCTGTAGGAGATGGCATAACTTGCCATGTTCCCTCTCGTCTCATTTTGCGACATGCTCAGAGCCTGCGTTTTGCTCGTAGTTTTAGTAACCAGTCCCAGGCTTCTCTCCGCTATGCAAAAACTGAGAGACCTCTCAAACATGGCAACCATAAGTGCTGTTATTAGTTTCTATTGAAACTCGCAAGTTATCGAATGTTCTCATTCCAAAATTTGTTCTCGTTATGAGTTAAAAAGCTTGAATAATTTCATGTGAGATTCCAGAAATTATTCTTAGTGTTCATTATGCTTCTTTGGCCATAAATGCTCATAAAAGTCCTCAACATCATATTGTGCAATACATGTCATACAGTACACAAAATTACGTCATTTTACTTATTTCATGTCAGTAATAGCTTACTTTGCAAAAGGAGACCATCTGCAGCTCATAGAATCATAAATTAAATGACTATGGTCTTTCGTTGCTGTTTACTGTCAAGAGCCATACCCCACTGACACCCTCATTACAATGCATACTTGTATTTTCTGTCAACTTTCTATCATGCCTATTGTCAAACTTATTACACAACAGTATCGCTTACCATCATCACTTCTGATGCTGGTTTCTAGCAGGCATTCAAAACCTGGTTTATGCTTGACATAAAGGGCTGCTTCCATGCAAATGAATCGCAGGTCACCAGATTTGACAGCTTTCTTCTAATGGCTCTTTGAAAAACAAAGTCAGAGTCTGCAACAGTAGGGAATTTAACCCTCGTTACTTATCTACCTTAAGCGATTCAGGGGAGAGTTAAATAAGTCTGTGGACGATGATCTTATCATCGCATATCATACTCTCATCTTCGTCCGGAAACCTGTCGCGTCGCCTACAGGTTAACTAGCCTACACGAAGCCAACTTGAATAAGTTGTGCACACATACATTTTTAGTTTGTTGTATC
>BLFN01000445.1:606098-608598 GCA_014634225.1 Acropora yongei
TGTTTAATCATTTGATAATATTGTCCCCCACTTTTATCATCATTTTCATTAGCAATGATATTAGCTGAGAATGGTTTGCACTGTGAAGCAGTGTTTGGTTGTTTTGGCAGTCTGCAACAATCAATCATACCACTCTTAGCCAGTCATTTAAGGAGTGGATGTTTTGCCAGCATGAAATTGAACAGCTTGAAGGCATGAATTGGATGAAGTGCCCTATCTGTTCAGTTAGTCAGCATTCATGTCATGTTGATTGCAACATGAAATTGTATCGTTATCACTCATCAGGAAGGTAATTTTTTTGTTCTCAATGTGAGTTATTTAAGGTGGCTTACTACAGTTTTTCCTGGGCTTTTTTTCCCCTGGATTCATCCACGCATGCACAAGCGAGAGAAATACACGCAAGTGTTAAAAGGAAACCCAACAAAAACAATAAACATGGCGGCCGTTAAAAAAAATTTTTCCAATAATTTCACGTTTCAGTCTTTTCAAGGGAGGAGAATGTTCCTCAAGTTTATTGAGAGTATAGATAAAAAGTTCCTGCTTAGAAACTGTAGTATTCTAACATTAGGAAAATTGTGTTTTCTTGACAACACCGATTTGAGTAACATGAGCCCCCACGCTATATTGTCAGAACAACAAAACAATTGTAAGAGTACATGCTCACTTCCTTCCTTTTGGCTAATTGCTGTTGTAACTGCTCTGGTCTTTGGCTTGTCCTGACACAAAGTAGCACATGCGGCCGGAAAGGAGAACAACCCGAGCCATGATTTAACAAAATGTCGCTTAGAGAGGAAGCGAAAAGTTGCTAATAAAATGTGTTCCTTAAGCGCGAGTAAGGATACAAATGCCGAACCTCCAGCGAAACAAAGAAGCGCTGGAAGAGACGAGGAACCAACAGATAGCCAGGTGAGTAGCTTCACTATGGATGCCATTGATGTTGGATATCATTGTCGCACGCAACAGGCATGTGGTCGGTACTGAAGAGGTTACAAATATGAAATTGTTTCCAAATAATTTTACTACAGAATTCAACAATTCAATACTAGAATGGCTGCAAGTTTCACCTACATTTAAATATTGCTACTCTCTTAGAGCCACATCACCAGGAGCAAGGCCAGTTGCCAAAAGAACAAGACAAATCTTCATGAACCTACTTCAATAGTGTGCTTGGCAGGATACAGAATTTGTGACTTGGGAAAACTTAAAAAAGACCTTGACAAATGCCAATTCTGTGGCCAAGGTATATGCTGTACAGTAGTTTTAGAGCATTTCTAGCCTACCAAAATTCACGCTCATAATTTTTCATGAAGACTAAAATGTGAAAGAAATGTTCTGGCACCAGTGAGGCTGAAAAAAAAAGATGAATTTCTTGGGGTTTGCATAAATCCCTGTGCCATGAAAATTGAACCAATTTTTGTTACATGTAAGTTGTAGTCACCTCTATTTATCAAGTATTTAGGTGAAGCTTGTTGTTGTTTTGAATGGAGATAATTCATAATCCCTGTTAAAAACAAGTAAAATTTACCCTTCACTTAGTTTATGCCAAACAGTCAGTATGGTAACACCCCAGGGGAAATTCCATGTAAAAATGATAAGCTGTCAATGGCAAATTGGTAAAGAGCATCACTGGCAAGGTGCCATGATAAATGTTTAGGGCCAGGCATAAGCTCATTTCTACCAATGTTGTCTCCCTACTGGAAAGAGCTAGAATAGTCTGTGCAAAGACCAGCTTTCCTAGTTTATGTCCTATGCTTGACACTTGCAGCACCTCAGGAAAAATATTGCCAAAAGTAAAAAATGAAAAAGAAAAAAACTTAAAACCCCACAAGTTTCCTTTTCAGTGAATTATCTGAACAAACTAATAATTTCATGGCCCAGTCCTCTGGTAAGGCTGAAAAAGGACAAGTGAAAAGCATAAATTTGAAGTTATGGTCTCATATATGCTTTCTATTGTACCAACCTGTTGACAGGGAGACTTGATATTTTCTTTGATTTTTGTCACAATACAATTGAGTTTATAATATTTTTGTAAACAACAAAAAATTTAAATATCTCATGTACGACATCAACTGAAAAAGATGGAAATCAGATATTCAGCCCTCTGAATACAATTTCATAATCACTAAAAAATTTAGCACAATAAACTGTATCCTTTCAAAAAGATGCAGTTTTACTTTTCAATTTTCTTTGTTCAGATGATACCATACACTAAGTTGTAATTTCTTGATACCTTATAGCCTAATGATGATAAGTATTTTAGAATAAGATTTGTACCTCTTTGCAGGACCACTGTCTTTGTTCAATGTAATGGCTGAAAACAAGTTTGATATTTCAAGCACTTTTGCTATTCAGTGCAGTATCTGTTCCCAGACAAACCATATTTCAACCAGCAAACGACATGGTGCAGGTTCCAGGGGACCCAAAACATTTGATGCCAACTCAAGAGTAGCTTTAGCTGCACTTGACAATGGTATTGGTTTTTCCCATGTCAACTCAATCT
>BLFN01000445.1:625339-627839 GCA_014634225.1 Acropora yongei
GCGAAGTCCTAATTTGCTATTATGTAAATGGACCAGGTGCTATCCCCTGGCAGTGGAAGGCTTTAGTAGTTTAATTTTCTGACAGTGCAAACTTAAGGGTCTCTGACAATATTATTACAATGTTAGGAAAAATTAGGAAGATTTTAATCTGTGATGGTCAGGAAAACATTTAATAATTTGAGTTGTCTTTTCAAAGAAATTCTAAGTTTGTGTAGAAAGGCAGAGGAATAATAGATTTTATGACAAGTTCCTTTCCCACAGTACATGCATTTTGGACTTGTTATCTTCCACAAAGTAAATGCAATGGAACCCTGCTAACTAGTACTCCCAAGGGAAACAAAAACCAATCAGAGTTAGCAGAGATTCGAGTTAACAAATAGCACTGTAATCAAACAAATTTGATATATCCTTCTGATAACAATAACAACAACAATAACAATAGCAACAATGTTCAAAGTGTAGCTACTTTATAGCTTTGGATGGGAATGCTATTTAAATTTTGTAATATGTAATCTTTCACCAAAATGTTTCCTAAAATCCTTGGTAGGTTTGTTGAGGCCCACCCAAACTGTACAGTTGGTAAGCAGGCTGTTGGTGGTGCTGAATCTGCTGTGAAGGTTTACTGAACATAACATTTTTAATTAACACTTGAATGTCAAGTTTAAGGGATTCTTTCTGTTCTCCTTCTGGTAAATTGCTTAATTTCCGTGCAATCATTTGGCCATAAAGCTCATCATCGGTCATCCTCCCATTGCCAGCTCCACTGGGCAATTTTGGGAATTTTTCCACAATGGCCTCAGCTGCTTGGACAATTTTTTCTTCAGCACTCACTTTAATTTTTTTCCTCTTGAAGGGGGTAACAACAGATGAATTACTGCAGTCAGAGTCCGTGGTGCCATCCAGATCAACTACCAGGTTTGAAATACTCTCTTTTTGAGTTATGTGGTCCTTCAGCCACTTCAGCGATTCATACCAGGGCCATGAAGACTTAAACGCTTGCACAGCTCCTGAACCTGACTTTGGTTTGACCTCACATTCTTTACCATATTCCCTGCCAAAGTAAGTACGGAGATTTTCAATCTTTTTTTGCACATCATGATCTAAACAAATAAAACAAAAATAATAAATAGATGACCATTAAAAGGACAACTTTGACTTGGTCTGGAAGAGATGCTGACAGCTTTTGTCAGAAAATGTTTTTTTCACCAAGCAACTTATATTAATGAATCATAAAGCTAGCCTGGCTCTACTTCTGAAATAAATTGGAAATAAATTTCCTAATTGGAAACCAAGGTTGCAGCTCAAAGAATTCACAGTGTATGGAAATTATTTTACGTTGTTATAGTCGTAAGTTTATAGTCGGTAGTTTAGCCAGAAAAAGTGATTAAATTTTTCATCTGTGACACCAACAAGAATAAAAATAAATAAATATTTCCATGAACTTACCGGTGATTGCTTTGGTGCTGTCCACTTCGTCATATCCAAGTTGTTCGTTCAGTGATTTGGCTATATGCGTTCTCGCAATCTCTCTTTTGTTCTTGTCATGATACTCTTTATTCCCCTTGTCATATAGACACGGATATTTAATCCATTCCGCTATCAGCAGGGAGATTTCTTTCTCTTCGAAATTGCGCGACTTTGGCCTCTTCAGAGTCTTTCTGTCCGCCATTTTGATTACTTCTGTTTCGTACGCATGCTCTTTTCTCAAAATTTTGATCCACATCTGCCGCCTTCTTTGAAAGTGTCGGCCCGACTCGACAAAAATCTGTTGCACTGCAACAGATTTTCTGAATCGGGCCGATTTCGTTTTCACGAATCGGCCTTAAGGTGGGCGCACACCAGGGGGCATGTTGCAGGAACATGTTGCAGCAACATGTAGCAGGGACAAAATCGTGTTAAAAGCACACTGAGGGGACATGTTGCAGAGATGTGTAGCAGGGACATGTTGGAGGGACCAAATCGCAGATTGTGCACACTTGTGCAAAAGTTGCCGGGACACGTTTCAGGGACATGTTGCAGCGACACATCCTTTCGTGTGTGCTGACACTTTTTCGCTCGTGCAACATGGAATCTGTGCAAAATTTGTCCCCGCAACATGTCGCACGAAGTTCAACTTGTTGAACTTCATGGGACATGTCGCAGCGACAGAACTTTGCGTGAGACGCCATGATCATCGTGTGCGAGGATGTGCAACATGTCCCTGCAGCAAAAACTGATAATTGAGCCAATCAGACACAAGATCCAGCCTGCTTTGCGGTAGTGCATTTGGGAAAAAGATGGCGGCCGTTCGCAGAGGAGTCCGTGATCACGCCAGTAATTGGAATGACTGGGATAGAAACCGAAAACTAGTTGTTGTTTTGATGATGCTGCTCGATGACAAAGCTCTGGAATGCTGCTGGAACGACAAGTCTGGTGCCGACAATGGCTATTACGACGTACCGAACGGGGAGCTTATCATACGATTTTTAAGGAGTTGGCAGTTGAAGACACGCCTGGTTTT
>BLFN01000445.1:739099-747082 GCA_014634225.1 Acropora yongei
TTGCAGCAAGGCTGAAAGACCTTAACAGGCATATTGTTAGCATCCACTGCATCTGTCCCAAGCTCTCACTTCCTTGTTGCGATACAAATGAAGTCCTTGCCTATGTGAAAGAAGTGGACAGGTGGCTCCTTCACGTGTGGAAGTTCTTTGCTAATTCTCCTAACATGCCTTCCAGCGTATCTGAAGATTCAGATGTCGTTAAAACAGCTGCAAGAGCCTTCCAAAGAAGAAAAAACAAATGTGTGCAGAGACTTGCTAAAGCTACACTGACAAGATGGCTTTCTCCGGGAAAAGCTATCAAGGGAGTGCATCGAGACAAAGTACCCTTGATCCTTCCTCTTAAGCATTTTGAGGAACAGGATCCACACACATCAGGCCTCCTAGGGAAGATGCAAAATTCTAAATTCATTGGTGTGGTCACAATCATGAATCATATTCTCCCTATCCTCAACAGACGGAGCTGTACATTCAAGCAAGGAAAGGTTGCTTTGCACATATTCAACCAGCACTTGAGAAGTGTGTTGATGACCTGAACAAGATTTTGCAGACAGAAGCTCCTATCACTGAGTTCCAAAGTGCAATAAAATACTTCTTATAGACAACTCCACACAAGGGGTTTTTCAGTGGCAATTTACAGTTCTAGAGGAAATCAAATCGATAGAGCTCAAATCGCTATTTTTGGATTGGCTCTCAGTAAAACAATCGTTAGGCAGAAGGCGGTTGCACTGGAAATCTTCCAAAAAAGATATTTATTTTCATTGGCTGTGGTTTATGAGCGGAAGTCAACATAAACGAAAGGAGGAAGGTGAAATGTTTTGGAGGTATATTTGAATTTTTTTACCTTCTGCACCTCTGTCATGTATAAATATATTTCACCAAACTAACACAGTTTCAAATATACGAATGAAACACATTTCTTGCTAAGCTTTCAGCAATTTCAAAAAACTTTCATTTCCACGCTAACTTTTTTCGGGGTAAAGTTGCCACACGTTGCCGCTGCAAACGCAGTAGCTTCGAGAGGGCTGTCATAATGGCAGCCGCATCCTTGGATGATTTTTGCCGTTGTTGTAGAAAATTTATTGAAAAAAAGGACAAGTTCTACTTGAAGCTGTTTGGTGAAAAATCATCAAGGGGAGGAATAGCCAAGGCCGTTAGAACGTACGGAGACAAATGTACGTGAGGAAGACATTGGAGCTGTTTCAACTTCAATTTGTTGATTGTGTTATCTTTTGGTAAAGTGTATAACGGAGAGGACAGAGAAGTTTTACAGCGATTGTCACAACGCCGACGAAAAGCATTTTGCTCCAGAGTTAAAGAGATCTACCGCAGGCAGAAGTCCCTCACAAACAGCTGTCTCTCACTATGTTTTACCCGATTTGAAACGAAGGCATCTGGAAAGTAAAAGTAGTACTACCTCTAGAGTTCCCCTGTTTAAAACAATACTACCAAAGCCTTCGGATGCAGATGAGAACTCTCTGGGTATGAAGGTATTGTTGTTGGGCCCATAATGTATTCCGTTTTCAATAATGTACAAACTGCATTACTCAATAACAAACTATAGCTTACGTCATTTTCATAATAACAGCAGATGCAAGGAAATGAAACATTTGTCAATGTGGTATTAAACAGCTAGCACATGCCAAAATTTTGGAGAATGACAGGCTTCCAAATTCAGAGGAGATAATGCATTCCTCTTAAATTAAGCCTTAATCATTTATAAAGTACATTTCGTCTTAACATTGAACACAGAGAATATAATTAACCCAGGTTGCCATCATTTAACAGCCATGTTTTTCTGTATGGAAGGAAACCGGAATTTGTGACACTGGGGCCAAGACACTACCCAACCCTATGGAAGATGCAAGTGTGGAAATTATGGGGAGAGATGGTCACCTTTAAAACTCTGTGGTGAATATGTGGTATTTATTTAAAGTAAATTGATTAAATACTTTTTCATGTACCTGGACAAAATACACCCTGTATATATTGTTTAAATTTCTTTATAAACCAAATCATTGTTAGAAAAATTGTTGAATTAATGCAGACAAAACAAACCTGAACAACCAAGTTTTAAAGAATCAGGTTAAGGATTTTGAAATCACATTTACAATGTATTAATTCCTGATTGCTGTTTTTCATAACAGCCGTGTTCTGATATTATGCAAGTTGGAAATGAAGCAAATCATGATACCACTGTCAATGAGACACCACCCAACCCTGTGACAGAGCCATTGTCAAGTGCAAAAATTCTTAGGAAAGTTGGCCTTCGAAATCCTGAGGTGACTTAAGATTCTTGAAAGGTCTTAAAAGAGTTTAATTTTCAGCATTCTATAATTATGTTCTTCAGTTTGAGGCCACTTTTAGTGTATTGACAAAATTTAGGGCCAAGGTTACAAACCTCCACCAAAAACATTATGAAGCATCTACAAATTTGGGTCTCCTTCAAGCAAACATGACATGGTGCTTCAAAGTGAAGGGGTCACAATACCACTGGATCGTTCAATTATAATCCAGAATGGGACTCCCCATTCTCAGTGGAATACAGGAAATGGTATGTCTATAGCTTTTTTTCCCTAACTTATCACTTACCTTGATTTTCTAACCAAAAACTTACATGAAGATTTGATGAGTGAAACATTTTCCTGGGAACTGATCATAAATCTGGTCACTGAAGAAACTCTGGGGACATTTAAAGGTTACACATTTTTAATTTGTTGTAAATTATTTCTTTTGTTCACAAGCGCCAAAGTGACAACGAAGAGCGAATGAGATGTTTGGAGCGCTACAAAACAGATGCTGGAAAGAGGAAAAGGGTTCAGAGAACAATTAACCGATCAGAGAAGCAAGAATTGTGGTGAGTACTTATTATTTCATTGAACATGTTGCAAAATATGACTAGACCCGTGTAGGAGAGGGTTTTTGGAAGAAATCTAATGCTTATCCAGGCCTTTTTTGAGCATGTTTGGGTAGCCAAGACCTTGATGGACACTACACCCCTAAAGTGATTGTCTTCCTAGAATATACTTTTTATGGTGATTTTAGACGTTATGGAACATCATCATCAGTTACAAAATAATACCTTTCCATAGTAATATATAGATTTAATTATATATAAAATCAGCTATCATTGGGCCAAACATAATATTAATCTGAGAACAAGGAAAATAGCCTGGAAAAGTTCTGTCAATATTTTTTAGTACATCATACTACACTAACTCTGATTGCTTCAGAGCTGAAGGGAATACAGATTATGGTTGCCAGTGGTTTACCATTCTTTCATATTATCTGATATTGTTGTTTTTTTTGGTGTGTGGGAATAGGAAAAAGTATGTAAAGAAATGTCCGATAAGACACACTTATGGAGAAGATGACAAATTAAATCTGCTAGAGGAGGAGGCTCTTTTGGTGGCTGAAAATGCTGTTCAGGCTGGAGTGGAGTGTGACACCACAGTTCACGGAGATCATGTAGTTGACCCACCAGAAACAGCCACTGTGACTCTCGCAGGCAAGAACTGTAAATGGTGTGGGAGTACCACCCACAGTCAAAAACGTCACAAGGATTGTCCTCATAATCCCAAAAATGCACTAGCTTCTACATGAACAGAGTGATTGCCAAACAAAATCTGTTACAGTAATGAACAATATTGGCAGCTGCTTTGAAAAAACTGGAGTTTACACTTTACTCTAGTGGTGGGTTTTACCAATGAATAATTTAGGACATATTTTCTTGTTATATTTAGTGTTTTGCATAATAGAGCAGTTTTCAGTTCAGTGCTGAAAGTAATCAGGCAACTACATTGGTTTTAGTTTTGGTACCACTCTGGTCATTACTATTGTGATCATAGAACAGCAAAAGAGACATGTTTGTACATTGGATTCTACAGTATTTATTATCTCTTTTTATCATGTTGTAAATTAGAACACTTTATATTTCAGCATTTGTAAAATAACCTTTTTAGGCATCCCCTAGCCATCTGGCTTGAGTGAGGTCTGTGAGGGTGACAATGTAGACCTGAAAATCAAAGTTCATGCCATAAGAGCATACAATGGAAAGCTTATATTGTAGAAATTGTTTTGATTTGTTATCAAACAAAGGGAAAATTTGTTAACAAAAAGGTACATGTACCTCTGGGAAGCCAAAATAAGTTTTAATAAGACTGAATGTTCAGAAATGAATGGCTGAAAGGAATAAAAACAGCTAGCAGCTAAATGACTCTTACCGCTGGAGTTTCAGGATTTGGGTAATCCCGCAGATGCCCACCTAGTCATTCCCTGATTGCAGCTTTGAGGCAGTCAGGGTAGACGTAAGTGGGTACTGCCTTTCCCCTGAACTGGCCTTTGCCAACTTTGTTTCCAAACTTTTGGAAAAAGGGTAAAAATTAATATCCAAATTTGTGGGGTCATTTTCCTGATCCGTGTTGCTGTAAAGTTGACCCATTTTCAGTGATAAAAAAGGCCAAGAAACCATTTGCATATTTCATAGTCCTCATTTTTGTGTTACGATTGACTGTTTCTTATTTCAAAGCGGTGTTATTTAGTGCGGAGCACCCGGGCAAGACGGGAACGTGGCATTTATCACTACACTCATGAAATAATCAAAGTTGTCTACAACTAGATTTCTTGGGAAGTACAGAATTAAAAATATCAAGGGCTCGTTTGCATAGAACTTTCTGTGCATCAAAGAAAGGAGAACAATCGAACCCAGACGTTTATAAGCTTCATACCACGTGGAACGTAAGAGCCGTGACAAGGCTCAAGGATAAGCTTATGTAAGTGCTCTCACATACTAATAAAAGATATGTTGAACAGAGAATGATATTTAGTTTTCCAGACACTGCAAGGGAAAGTCAAACTTGCAGATGAATGGAAATCTCCAATATAACTTACCCATAGTATGCACAAGATGTGGCGAAAGAAACACCTTCTGGCCTGTTACTTCTTGCCCCTGAAAATTTGCATGTGTGTTCCAATTGACATTACCTTTGAGCTGTTAAAAAATTGTGGTACTCAAAGAAAGTCATTGTAGCCTCCAGGAATACCTTAAATATTGGATAAAGGGGAAGAAATCATTTACAATATTAACCAAGAAGCAAAGGCCATAGCAACGCAACTGGACATCCAAGACCCCATAGAACGCATAGCAGAACAACAGGCCTTCATATCGCTCAAAGATCACAAAGAGAACTTTGCCAATAACCCAACCTGCAGACTAAAACAAATAATCCAAAGAATTAATACACACGTAAGAAACAAAACATCACTTAACCAATGGAAAAATTCCTCCTCCGTAATCGAATAGTTAAAAAATATTCCTGACAAGCATCTATACACCTTCACGGTATTTGACATTGAAGGCTTCTACCCTTCCATATCTCAAGAAATACCAACCAACGCTAAGGTTAGGGTTATTCGAAGAAGCACCGGTCAACGACGGGAGTAACTATGACTCTCTTAGTCGGGTGCCTCGTCGTGGCGAGAGTTCCTAGTATCTGGGGAAGCACCGAAGGTGTTCCCAATGTGTGACGACGGGTGTACGCTGGTCCAGGGTTCTAGTCCCCTGGTACCACCAAGAGCTGGGCCTGGCTAAGCCATCCTACAGCTTGTACTGCGGAGATGGAGAGGAGCCTACTGGTTCCATGAGTAGAGGAATCTAAAGCGGGTGAGTCGTCTTGGTTCACGGTCGCTCTGAGATCTTGGGTCTTTGACCCGGGCTCTCTTTGTCGTCCGTTAGCCATGGGTATGAGGTAACTCTGAGAGCTTCGGTCCTGGCCCTCGTCTCTCTCTGTTCGCCGTCTACCCGCACTGTGGCACCCCAGGCCATTCGATCCAGTGCCTGGCGGTCTCAGAAAGCGGATTTGTTGTCAGCATTTGCCACACCCGCGAATCTGCGCGGCGCGGTAACATTCATGGCAACCACCCTCCGCCAGAGGTTGTACGGTTGCAACACTTGACCCTGGCTACTGCAGGGCCGGTGCGGCACTGGTAAGCTGTCTCCGATAGTGTGCATAGCCCGTCTTTGCTGTCACCTAACGGAGCGTTTGGAGGCGCTACCTGGAGAAGCTAAAGTTCGACTAGGCTCGGCGGAGCTAACAACCCCGTCAAGTTTCTATTAGCTTGTTGCAAGTACCAGTGTGAATGATGAGGAGGCTGCCCCTGTGGCCTTCGCAAGCAACAATCGATCGGAGGGTGGAACTTCTAACGATGTGAGTCTCGCGCGGTGTTCGGATTGTCTGCGACAATTCGCGACACGCCGCAGGCTCTCGATCCATCGACAGAGTGCCCACCTAGAGGAATACCAGCTCAAGAACGTGCTGAAGGAGAGGAAGAAGGTGCGCTGGGATCATGAGGAGATGGTTCTTTTGGCACGTCGAGAGATCGACCTGCTAGCGGCCGGGGGAAAGGTTAATGTCAACATGTGTTTGGCTGAAGCCTTCCCCAAGAGGACCATTTTGAAAGGTTTGTCTCTTCTTTAGGTTTAGTTTACTTGTCATGGGAAAATTCTTTTGTTTTGTTTTGTCCTGGTGTGTTTAACACAGGCAATTGAGTGTGGCTAAGTCCACTTATATATTATTGAGAATTCGTCCTCTTGTGGATTAGTCCAGTGTTATTATGAAGGATTTATCCTTAAAATACTTTTTGAGGATTCGTCCACTGTTGATTCGGGGTTGTTGTCAACCTCTTAGTTATTTATTATTTTGGCATTTATAGGGGAGTTTTTTGCGTCGACTTAATGTCTGACAGACTTTCCCTGCCACATTTTTATTGTATTATATAGTGGACTCGTCCATTATTTTTATTTTGAGGACTCGTCCTCTGGCTATCTGCGGTTCATCCACTGTTGCCTTTAGGGTTTTCAACCTCATTTACTTTGTTTTGGCATCACTAGGGGAGTTTTTTTGTGCCAACTTCATGTCTGACAGACTTTCCCTGCCAATTTTTTAATTTTGCCCATGACTAGTTCGTAGTAAAACAATTAATTTTATTAATATAATTTAATTGGACTTTCTTTCTGCCAGTCCTCTCTTTTCTTTGCAGTGCAGAATGCCGCCAAAGCGTCCGTTGCATTCTCGCCGACCTTCAGCAACAGCTATTGCTGCTGCAGAATCCGGAGATAGTCAAAGGAAGAGCCAGGTCCAAAAAAACAAAAAACTGTCCCACCAGTGCCAGAACCACAGGGGCCAGCACCACAAGTGCCTGTACCACAGGTGCCTGTACTACCAGCTAGCCAAGACGTTGCCTTTCCTCCGGGATTGCTAGATACCCTTGTTGCCAGGGTCACAGATGAGGTAACCAAACGTTTAACGCCTGTATTTGCATCAGCATCAAACAACGCCAAAGTTCCTCAGCCTTTCGAAGTTCCTGCTGCGACGGATGGATCAGTAGAATAAGTGCCGGTCATGGAAAATGTGTCTAATTTAATCAACCACTCCCTTACAAGTGTGCAGTCAGCCCTTTCAGGTGAGCCTAATCCGGTTACGTGTAGGGCTTTGCCCGGACACCTGTTTGCGTCACCCAGTCTGGCCATTGACTCTAGAGTGTCAGATAAGCTGAAGTCTAAGACTTGGAATAATGAATATTTTGAGTTTAGTGCTTTACTTTCAAATCCTGTTTTTGAAAACAAGTATCAGCTTACAATCAACAATTCTGACAAGGGATTAGTGCCATCCTTGTGCTTAGACCCTGTTTCTAAAACCAAAAAGTATCTTAGTATTGAATTCTGGCTTAATTGTTTTCACATATTTGTCGGCGTATATACTCGTAAATACCCCAATGAGGCCCATGCCCTCATGAAATATGGGGAGCTTGTGCAGGACTTGGCAGCTCATGGGCATAATTGGAAGTTTTACGAAGAAAACTTTCGTTTCCTGTGGCAGTCACAACCAGCTGCATTCCCATGGATCAATATCCATTGAGAGTTGTGGATGCGTTCTCAACAGCCAATCGTAAGAAAGCACACAGCCACAGCACCCCCCAGTCAGTCCA
>BLFN01000445.1:790309-807809 GCA_014634225.1 Acropora yongei
CAAGCGTGTGCCATTACCATTGAAATGCAAGGCAGACAACACAATGTTGTGGAGTGGAGAACTTTGTAAGGATGTTTCCAGGGCTTTCTTATTCCAAAAAACACATGCAAAATTCGGCTATTATCCATACAACTGGAAAAAGAAGCCTTTTCACATGTTAAGCATTAGTCTCCCAACAGTTCATCCACAAGGCGGTTTGCTATCTGAAAAGCTCTGAAAAGCACCCAAGAGATTGCATTCTTCAGGTTTATTTGCGACATGTCTCCTTTGGTATAATGACCCATGAAAACAAGCTCTATATATCGCTTTCACTGTAACAAAACAAGAAATAAGATCAAAACCTTACAATGCAGATAGAGAAGAAGATAAATTGTCATAAAAGACAACTCCATAAACAACTTCTCAAAGTTGCAAGTCTGTATTCACCAAAACGGTATATTATGGAAAAGGTGCAATACAAGTAATAAATATTATTATTAATAGTCATTATTATTGTTAGCATTAACTAATTTGCAAAACTTTCGTTTTTATATTCTGTAAAACATAATACTGTACTTCCTCTAGAATTTGGCAATATCCGGTGTGACCAACAATAACTCTGCCACGAAGGTAAAGGCGACTGGCACTGCTTAACTATTTTGCTAGATACTTGACAAATTGAGAATGACACTCAGAGTGGGGACAAACAATTCACTTCCATTTTGTAGATCAAAAGGTCGTTCATGAATTTTACTCCCACTATGGGGAGAAAAACGCAACAAACAAGACCAGAATCACTGCTTTGTGTGGGGATATGATATTGTAGGTCGGGACTTGATATGGTAGTTCGGGCTTGATATTGTGGGTCTCAAATGGTTGGTGACGTTCCAACTGTAGCAGGTGACAGCAGCTAGACTAATGTCATCTGTCAAGGAGACGACCAGTTCAAACCTGCATCAGCAATAGCCAATGAAGTAAGTTTGAAAAAATACATTTCTTTTTGCATAGAGCTTCATATACAAAACTAAATTAACACGTTTAATTTCTATCTAATGCCATTTTCCTTGTTTCAAAGTTGCAGACGTGCTTGTTCAAAAAGCTTGGGCTATGTTTACTAGTCATTTTGACTACGAAACATTAATTGACTCAAGAACGCGTTTAGAGCGTTTAAGGCTCAGAACATACCTCATCCCGAATATATACCTCATCCTGAAAATGAGGCATTCTTATATATTAACAAAAAAAAGGTGTAGCGCAACTGACAGTAAGTGATGTAATAATTATGAGTGTTATGAAAAATTGATTTTGATAATTATCATCAAATTGCAAATTTTTCTTCTTTGTCTTTTATTAGGTCCTTTTAAATGAACTTGGGAACGAACCATGCCCGCCACGTCGTAAACCTGATCATCTGGCCACGGCTGCCAACAGAAAACGCCAATGTATGAGACCAATAGATCCCCTTGATTTGGCTTTTGAGCTCGACTAACTGTGGCCTTACCAAGATCATATCCCAGACGGTTTCTTGAAGCTGGATATTAAAACACATGGAAAGCGCCACATCATCCTTGCAACAGAGCAGCAATTGGCAAACCTAAGTATGCCATGGTTTCCTCAGAAAGCAAGTGCAAAATTCATATTTTGGCTGCAAACGTTTTCACGGGGCATGAGAGAGCAAGGAATAAACAAACACACATGGAAATGGTTTCTAACAAATTCTCAAAACCCTGAGGTTAAAAGTTAAGCATGTTACACTGTTCAAGTGTTTCAAAGGATCACAATCCTTTGTGAACAAGACAAAACGTCTGCTTCAAGAATAGAAAGTGGAAAATGTGAACTAAAATGATCAGTAAGCATATTTTGTGAACAAGACACCGTGTGATTGGTGCATATCAAAAAAAATTTAAAATAAATTCAAAAGGTGGTCATCCACCCATGGAAACAATAAATAAAACTGCTTTAAAATGCACTAAAGAACCCATTCTGGATTAACTGACCCTCCAGCAGTTTGACAAAGTCTTCTTCAACCCTGATAACTGAAAATGGGGCTACCAACCTATGGAAACAAAAATTACAAGTACATTTTTCACTTCAAATCGATCTT
Source organism: Acropora yongei (assembly GCA_014634225.1). Classification (NCBI taxonomy): domain Eukaryota; kingdom Metazoa; phylum Cnidaria; class Anthozoa; order Scleractinia; family Acroporidae; genus Acropora; species Acropora yongei. Next base: position 792,393 of record BLFN01000445.1, read on the forward strand.
CAGGAAAAGGAAGTTGTAAGAAACACTTAACTGTTTCATGTTGCACGACTAAGCAACAATCCGAGCAAAATATCAATGAATGATCATGAGAAGAAGCATGTGGGAAAAACTCAAGCTGGAGGAAGCCAAGAACTGAGCCACAGACCGCACAAAGGAATTTGCCCACATGATTTTGTTCATTGGACAGCTTCAAGCCACTTCACCCAAAACATTCTCGTTTGTGGATAACAGCAACTGTTTCATGCATCTCCAAAAAAAAAAAACATCCTACCTGTTACAGTAGTAACATTAAGAAATCAAACACTACTCACTTCCATTGATTAGTTTTGATAGATAAGTCCCTGTGGCAGGAAGTACTGACAAAAGAAGCCAAAGAGTTTGGAGACTCCCTTTCAACTATAAAGGACATCATGACGAACAAGGAAAGTAAACATTGTAGAATTATTTTTGAGTAACAGCAAGATAATTTTTCACATGCTTACTTGTGAGCCAACTTTGAGAAACACTGCTAAATTACATTGATTTGTTTTGTTGGAGGACTCATTGTGGCAGGGGTTGCTGACAAAAGAAACCAAAGAGTTAAAGACTCCGTTTCCATCATTTCAACTGTAAAGGATGACACAATGAACGAGCAAGGGAAACATTACAAGTTACTTTTTAGCAACAGGAAGCAAATTAATCTGTGTGAAACAAAACCTGTGGCCCTAAGTTTAATTGACCCATATACTGAGCAGTTTGTTGTTAAAAGTCGTAATGTGCCAGTCCTATCAGATCTTTATGACCGGAACAATTTAGAACTTGATTATCCAGAATTGTTACAGAAGTGAGTAGATGTCAAGATTATGTTGTTGGATGAGGCCACTAAAATAGTTAAACAGGACACAAGAGAACAAGCAAAGGGCCCAGGATTCTTTAGCTGCAGGAAGAATTGGATCCTCTGTAAGTGGTGCTGTGTATCAAAGCAATATAGCACAACCTTCACAGTCAGTAGTAAAGTCTGTTTGTTATCCACATTTGTATAAAGTTAACAGCAAGGCAATTGGACATGGCTGCAAATATGAAGAATATGCTCTTAAGGAATACCAAACACATATGAAGAAAAGCCATGTTAACTTCCAACTGTCAAGATGTGGACTGTTTGTTACCAAGCAGTATCCATTCCTGCAAGCCACGCCTAATTTCTTAACTTCTTGTGATTGCTGTGGGTTGGGATGTGGCGAAGTAAAATGCCCCATTTGTTTATCAGATGGTGACTGACATATATGTTCACAAAAAGAGCTCTTGTTTGGAAGACGTCAATGGTACCTTTATGTTGAAAAGGAAACATAGCTATTACTTCCAGGTACAGCAGCAGTTGTTCACTTTGCCAGAGAGAAAGTTTAATGACTTTGTTGTCTGTGCAATTGACTCTGGTAAAAATGAACACCTTGAAATTGAGAGAATTTATCCTGACCCAGAGCACTCAAATGCAGTCTTACCAAAACTTGAAGCATTTTGGAGAATTTGCATTCTTCCAGAGATCCTGGGGAGATGGTTTACAAGGAGGTGTGATTTACTCAGAAGTCTTCCTAATAACAATAGCATTTGCTTTTGCAGAAGCCAAAACAGTGAATATGTGGTTTCCTGTAGTGATGCAGAATGCCTGTACAGAATGTTTCATATCACATGATATCATAAGTCAAGAGATAGAGGAGCAGACAAATGACCTGTTAGGTGGAAAATTGGTTCAACTTCAGTTAGTTCCAGACTAACAATAGCGACTGTGGGGTGTTTGCAGTTGCCTTTGCTGTTTCTCTTGCTTTGGGGACAAATCCTTAGCATGTAACTTTTGACACTTCTAAAATGCATTCAAATTTGGCAGTCTGTCTCAAGGCACAAAAATTAAGCATATTTCCTGTTTTTGAACTGTTATTGTTATTAAGTGACTCAAAACACCTTGTAAAGTTGCTTACAATACAAGCAAACGATTGGACTGAGAACAGCTTATGGTACAAGTATTATGCTTTAGTATCCAGAGCTCTGTTACTGCTCCAGTCCCAGTTTCCGAAAGACATTCTGGAATTAGCAAAATGCAATTCACAGTATTATTTAAGTTTCTTTAGGAGTGTTCTACGGTACTGTTTTTTTGTTATCGCAACTGGATAAAGTCTCAACACTATTTTGTAAGCTTTATTTTCATCTTACTACGCAAGAACATTTTGACTTTTTTTGAAAACAAATCTGGTCTCACCCAGGCCCTAGGCAATAATAACAAGAATAATAATAAAAATAATAAGGACATGTCAGTCAATAACCTGAAGGCTGCGCGTGAAAAAAGCTATGGCAAGTTTTTGACTTCACTACCCAATCAGACACAACACAAATAACTCAATCACATCACAACTGCGTAGATACTTGGGCATGTAGGATTGCAAGCGCCACAATGCTGGTTTATTTTGCTCACGATATGCATACAAACTCCGCTCCGGGATAACAATACGTTAGCATGTAGGACAGCAAGCGCCACAAGCCGGTTTATTTTGCTCACAATATGCATATAAACTCTGCTCCTGGATAACAATACGTTAGCGTAGTTGATGGTATCGACCTAAAACTTGTTAAAGGAAAACACACTGGGCACCTGCCGGATACGAAAACCCAAAACCCTTTCGGAACAAGGGAACATATTCTCCAAACTGTATGCAAGTGCCACTACCCCATGGAGGCTAAGGGGAAAAGTTGACAAAACAAAAGTAGGCGAAGAAAGCTGAACCTAGACTGATTCAAATCTCTAACGGGCCACTATTTGTACAACAAATTACCCATAATTCTCACCAGACACCGGACCCAGTCCTCTGGTCCATCCTGGCAAAATAGCTATTTCTGCCAATTTTGCAAGCTACGACTGTCAGAAATATCATTTTTTGTCTCCACAAGAATAATAACAAATACAAAATACTTATTTTACAAAAAGACTGTTTTTTACCCATGCAAGAGCATATAATGAGCCAAAAACCCCACCCAGAAATACTACAACTTATCGCTAATTTTTGCATACTAACAAACTCAAAGGGTAAAAATGGCTATGGCTTGTCATTTCAAATCTCCAAATCATGACTTACAAAAGACAGGGATAATCAAAGGGTACTATTTGAGAATTCTGCATTTGTTTTACTATGGGGAAAATATTAATGCAAGCGCATGCCTCAAGGTTTACTTGGTGCCCCATTTACCTTTGCTGAGAACATTTCACATATTTTCAGTGACATGACGTCATCTGTGTCTGCTTACTTTGACGACATTGTCACTGAAGAGGAACCTTACATGCATGTTCAGAAGGTCCTTGATCGTCTTGTTAAGTGTAGTTTATGCATTAATTTGAGCAACTGTCAAGTGTAATCTATGCATTAATTTGAGCAACTGTCAATGGTTTCAACCAGAAGTTGAATTTTTAGGCCATCTTATCACTAAACATGCAATCAAGCCAATCTGAAGAAAGATAATGAGATCCTTCTCATTATCAACATCCTCCTCCTCGTCAGTGCCCTCAGTTTCATGAGTGACATCTTCTTCCTCTTCCTCAATGTCACCAAAATCCTTTGGAACCTGGCACAATCTGTCCCTAGGCAACCACTTGTTACGAGTAGGAGTTGAAACTTCATAGCAAGGATGTGCACAACCAACAACTTGGTAAGGACCCTTCCAATGTAATCCTAATTTATCCTGTTTGGATCGTGGATCAAAAATGAAAACAGAGTCACCCCTTTGCAATGCGGTATTGCTCATTGTCTTGTCGACGTATGTAGAAGCCTTTGCTTGTCGAAAACCCATTTGTGATCCCGCAATGTCATACATTAATTGCAACTCCACTTTGAATGACTCAAACCAATAATGGAAGCATGTGTGGAACCATATAAGATGTCCAAAGGTTTGAGGAATTTCGGTCCACCAAACATTAATTCGGCGGGAGAGTATCCAGTGGATGAGTGGATTGAAGTTTTGTATGCATAGCAAAGTCATCTTAGCCACAAATCCCAATCAGGTTGTTTAGATCCTTTGCTGTTAAGGTATTTCCTCAAATAATTCTTGATGGTACTATTACTCTGTTCTGTCAGGCGTTTGGCTTGGGGTCGATATCCAGATGCATAATGTCTTCACTCCAAATTCCTGCATCAGTAACTGAAATAATTCCACTTCAAACGCAGGATCTCTGTCAGAATACAGTTCAAGCAGAATCCCGAACATTAAACAATAATCAAAAAAATATTTACATGTGGTTTGCACTGTCCTATCCTTCAAGGGATAACACTTAGAAATTTGCTGAATTGATCGTTGGTGACTAAGATATGTTGATGCCCACATGGAGTAGTTGGTAGATCCCAATAAAGTCAATTCAAACAAGTTCAAGTGGACGACTGGGCTACGATCGTATTTCCATTTGACCATGAAGTTAACCACTGGTTTTTGTCTTTTCACAAATTTCACAGGTAGAAATAAATGCTTCAACATGTCCAAGGAGTTTAGGCCTCCAAAACCTTTCCAAAACATGGCGATGAGTCTTCAAAATGCCAAACTGACCAGATGACCAGATACAGTGCAAGTAACGCAAAACTTTGTCACATAAATTTTGTGGCACAATGACAATAATGTTTTTGCAATCATTAAACACAAGAAAAATATCTTAGATGGAAATGCAAAGGATAAAACGGCGATAATCTGTTGGAATACCACGGAGATCACGAGCTTTTTTGTTCTTTTCCAAATAATTGGATATTTGTGATAACTCACTGTCTTGGCATTGAAAAGCAAGATATTCACTGTTCATGTACAACTGTTGAGTAAGTTTGATTGTGTCAAAAGAAATCACACTCCAGGGAAGCTCATTTCTTATGTCCCGGCTCAGATAATCAGCGACAACATTATCTTTCCCAACAACATATCTTATCTCCACTTGTAGCTATTCTAGATACTGGATCCAACTGAATCGTTTGTTCACAACATCACAACTCGCAACTCGGACATGCAGTGTTCCACTCCAAAGTGTATAGACAAAATATATTTCTTTTTTTTTTGCCAGCTAATTTTTCTGTGTTGTCTCGGTCAAGTTTAATATACTGGTTTAGTACTCGATAATTATATGAATCATTTTAAAAAAAAATATATATATATTTTTTTTTCTTTTACCACAAAATTACATTTCTTACACCGCTCACATTACAATACTCAATTTACAGTACAGGAATATATACGACCTCTTCTGAAAGCACATTTCCCAAACCATTTTGAAAGAGAATTAAGAGGTTGTGAACCTTATTCTCCCAAAAACTTCCTATTGCACTATCAGGAACCTCGTGAAAAGTGTGCACTTCAAGGGAAGCCAGTTCAAATTATAGCTGATTTCAATATTGACCTCCTAAACACGGAAACCTCCTATTATAGTCTAGAATCTTTTTAGACCTTTCAAAGCTACTGTCTCACTCCAACTTTAGACAGGGCAATTTATGTGCGCAATAATTTAGCCACAATTACTGTCCACAGTAAAAATATTTGACCTTAGCAATAACTTTTCTCAGTTTTGCATTTCAAATTTTGTTGTTGATAGAAAGAAACCCACTCATACTAAGATCTGTGTTAATCTACATTTTGTGCAAACAAACTTAACGATTTATTGCCATTTGCTTGGGATTCCCTTATTGTTAATTCTAAGTTTGATACAGACAAGCTATTTCCTTCATTTACAATAAAGTTAATAAGATTGTTAAAAAGCATGTACTAGTATCATAAGCATGTGATAGATCGTACCTTAGAGCCAACTAGTGCAGTATACAAATCCCGAGTTGTGAGTGAAGCATATTGCCCATTTTCAACAGGCTGATTGATATCAATATATATATATTTCTTATATCATTTCATCATTCAGGCTGACTGATTGTCTTAGCAAATTCTACCAGTGTTATCAGCCTTTTGTCGCCACAGTTTGGCTAGCTCCACATGAACTGTTGGTTTTCTTAATGACTCCATGTTTTTCGAGTTTGCCCAACTCATGTTCAACTTCCCCTTTTAGTGCATAGGAACTCTACATGCTTTCTTAAATAAAGGGTTGTGCATCGCATCTCATGATAATATGGGCCTCAACGCCCTTCATAGCTCTCAGTAAACAATTCACTTTATTTAGACATGAAATCATTCATAGACTGTCAGAACTCACTGGGTCTCTTTGGGAAAACAAAATATCTTACCCCACTCTAACATAATGAACTGCAGCCAGTTTTTACGAATGTAAAGTGATATTAAACATTTCATATATTGAAATGCAGATTGGAAATCAAGTAAGCTATGATCATTCGAGTTATGAATGCAATTTAACTCTTTTCCCTAGTGCCCCCTCAAAATGATGCCTGCAGGCATCATTCGGGAAAGTTCGCTGGATCATCGATTATTCTTCGGATTGCTGCCAAACTTTGTCAGTAATGAAATATTGTAATCGGCCAATCACAGGCCTAGTTTCACGTAACAACAAAGCAATCTGACCATACTACCCTCACTTGAATTCACTTCTCTCTGTTCTCGGCTTTCGGAGCGATGGCGTCCTCTTTGAGAAGAACAATTTACACCATGGAAGATGTTTTGCAGGCGTTTTCTGGTGATTTTGAAATTGATAAAGACACAATGGGGATGAGTGAAGATGAAGAGTATGATTTGGATCACCAGTTAGGCTTTTATAGCGATGAATCTAGGTGAGCGATCGTTTGATTGTGTGATGAAATTTTGAAGCGTCGCTTCGAGAAAGCACGCAGTCAACCTTTGAATGTGATGAAATTTCGTCTCCTTTCACTTCAAGCATAGAAACCCATGTTTTTTTCTTTTGAAAAACATGCACAGTTCATGTTTTAGACATTACAGTCTTATATTTTTTGTAAATACCTTTATTCGTAAAAGATGTTTTTGCGGTTTTGTCCTTTGAAGGGACGCTGATCGCGCGAGAAGAACAGCTGACTCTTTGCTTGTTTACATGCGCGCAACATCGATTCAGGCTTAAGATAAATGAATTTGCATTACGTGCATTTACATTTGAAGCCCTGGTTATAAATTTATCCTTTCTGTCAAGTGAAATGAGAGAAAAATCGATCGTGTGTGACCATTGTTTTGGCTGAAACTTATTTCAACCAAGGGGTTATTTGGTGATTTATTTCTGTTTCAAATTCATGACATGTCCTTCTTTCTTTTTTTCAGTGACGAGGAGATCATTGGCGACCAATCAACTCCTATGATAAGTGATATAGTAACTGAACCAGTTTCCACCTCTGCAACATCTGCTGGGCAGTTGGTGGCCTCTGTTAGTCAGGCAGGGCGGGAAGTTAGTAAGCATGGCCTGGGTTACGATGTTGTTATGACCCTGATGCATAACTATCTCAACCAGGGGTATCATTTCTTTATTGATAATTTTTATATGTCTCTGACCCTTGCCAAAGACTTGTTTGACCATGGAACCCTTGTTACTGGTACTATTATAGACAGCAGAAGAGACTTTCCAGCAAGTCTGAAGAATGGTAAGGTGTGGGGCAAAGGTAAGCCTAAAGGAACTATGCGTTGGGAGAGTAATGCACCCGTGTTGGCTTTGCAATGGGTTGATAACAAGGTTGTATCAATGATTACTACCTCTGGCAATGCAAATGAGACCACACAGGTGAGCCGGAAGAGAAAGGCTGGTGGAACATGGAGTACAAAACTACTGTCCAGCAGCCTGAAGTTTTCCACATGTACAATCAGTACATGAATGCAGTGGATCGATAAGATCAGATCCTAGCCACCCACAACGTACAGCGGAAGTGCATGAGGTGGTGGAAAACCTTATTTTTCCACCTTGTTGATATGGCTGTAGTGAATAGTTTCATCCTATTCAAGGAACAACAAAGTAAGTTCTCTGATAATGAAGCTCTTAGGCTACCTGCCAAATACTCATTGGCGTCCTACAGGGAGGAGCTTGTTCGAAACATCTGCAATCTCCATGATAAAGGTTTTCCTCCCACTAATGAAACAGTTCAAGAATGTAACTTGGGTGATTTTGATGTAGTCTACTGTCCAGTTTACTTGGATGAGAAAAAACTGTGTGCGGTGTGTGTGAGGGAGGGAAGGGGATGCAAATTTGTGTACTCCTCCTGCAGTGCACCTAAGTGCCAGGGGTTACACAAGCACATTACAAAAGACCTGAACTGTTATCAGGTGTATCACACCAGACAGTTTCACAATAGTAAGTAAATGAACCCCAGGCTAGCTTAGGACTGTATATGTTTGAACTGTTATGTTGTGTTTTTGGAAAAAAAAAACAAAACAAAAAAGATTAGAGTGGCATTGTTATTTTCTTTTAAGCTTATCTTACATCTAACCTGTTGTTATCACACACTAATACCTTTTTCTTTTCAGAGGGGGGAGTTGTTACAATTTATGCTAATTTATGTCTACATTATATCAGGGTTGATGATTTTTGGTTGAAATGTGTATTTTTGGGGAACCTATTCTATTATCTTTTATGAGGTAATTCTTTCCACGATAACAAATTCCTGGGCAAGGAAAAAAAATATATTATGCTCCCAGCATCAGTTTTCACTCTCCTTTGGGTACATTTACAAAAAAAATCATAAAAAAAACCTTTTTTTCATTCTTTATCAGCCAAATTTTCAGGATATTTCCCTATATGATAAGGAATCTTCCCCTTTTGGTGCATCCTGTGTTAAGCTCAATTCATGAAGGCCTCTGACTTTCTGAAGCTGTTTATTGTATGATAACTTATGCAAACTATATGCATAAATTAATGTATAAGCAAAAGGAGGAACAATTTGTAGCCTCCAAAATTGTACTTGGTTGCAGTTTCATCCTTTCTCTTCCATTTGAGGTATAATTTGCCTTGCTTGTGTTATTACAAAGAGAGAAATAATTAAAAATATGAAGAGAATCAAATTTCACTCTTTTTTGGTACCTTAACAAAAAAAATTATTATTGAAAAAATTCAGTTTTCATTCTTTTTTTCGCCACATTTTCAAGATATTTCTCCATATGATAGGGAATATTCTTCTTTTGATACAAATGTGTTAAGCCCAATTCATCAAGGCTTCTGACTTTCTGAAGCTGTTTATTGCGTTCTCGAGGTACGAGAGAACGCATCCTAATTTGGTTTTGCAGGCTTCGCAGGCGCGAGAAATCGAGATTTTTTGTGGACTGCAAATTGGCTGCTCCTCTAGGTTTTTGCAGGGGCTGTGGGCCTCGTTTTCGTTTGTATCAACTGCGTCATTGCTGTGCTTGTGCATATTTGGTGTTTCAACGGTGCGTCGGGCTTTGGTTGCATTGCTGTATTTTCTGTGAAGCACGTGTAAGGTAAGTTTATATTGAATATTCATTTTCAATACTATGAAATGTTATTTAAAAGTCCACTAGGTTGCATTCATCAAGTGTGAGGGAACTGTGTACAACTTCCCATAAAAGAATTAAGCCGCAGTTCTGTGCTGGATTGCAGTTCGTGTTGACGTCAACTCGCTCGATGAAGAATCGCCATGCTGTTGTAACTCGTTGGCCTTATGCAATGTACCATAGAGAGCTAATGAGCTATGCAGCTCTTTGGCTATTGTGCCAAACAAATTTACCGAGTTGTGTAGCTCGGCAGCCATTGTGCCAAACAAATTTACCGAGTTGTGTAGCTCGGTGGCCATTGAGCCAAACAATTTCAAATTTATTACCCAGTGAAGAGCAAATGAGGCCTGCTCTACCGAGAGAAATTAGTGGATTGACAAGCCATGACAGAATAAATACTATGGGTGGTGTATACACTCCTGTTCATGCTTTGATGAATAATAAATGGAGATGTACTGTTTTCAATAAAGGTAATTTAAGCAAAGCTAGCATTAATGTTGTAGTTTCAAAGAGCACCGAGAACATTGGTTGCTCTTTTGTGAATTCTGAAACCAAATCAAACAACATTCACGGTGTTTTTCTTCATACCAGTAGTTGTTACTTTTCAATTTCAAAAAGGAAGTATGGGCCCTGACAATGTAAGTGATAACTCACCCTGGGCCTGTCTGTAATGATCAGAGACAAGCAAACTGTGTTTTTATTCCCGCCTTACATTATCAAATCATTCACATTCCAAGGTGCTATCGTAATCATTAATCAAGGTATCAAATCACTCATGACATCTCCCCTTCCTTAAGGGCTGGGAAGTACGTAACTAAGACAACAGTGGAGAACGTAGAAAGTTTAAATGAAATTCAACAACATCTTGAACTCTTTAAGCAATAATGTTGAAAGTCTTTGCATAATGTTCCTTCCATGAGATCACTGGAACCATGTTGGTGGTTTGATAGTCCTTCCATAGCCGGTGACATAGGCGTAGCTGTTGGATGGACCTGACTGAACTTTTGTTTGTGCTGGTTGTACTTCAAGGTCATTTGAAGCCTCAGGATTTGAAAATTCTTCGCTGGCTGGTTCCTCTGGTCCTTGCGGTTCTGGTTGTTGAGGAACTAATACATCTTGACAATTTCTTCGTAGCTGTCCTCCTGTTTCGGTTTGAATGATGTATGACCTTGGAGTTTCAGCTCTTTCAATGACTTGCCCTCGGATGCTCCAGCTCTCGCCATCATGTAGTCTAACATTGGATCCACTGGAAATTTCTGGAAGGGCCTTGGTACGCCTGTCATAGTAGTGCTTTTGCTTAAGCGATCTAGTTGAGAGTTCCTGTTCATTCAACTCTGGTAGACGTGTCTTAATCTTCCGGTTCATCAGTACCATTGCTGGCGAGGGGGTACCATCCGGTGCTGAGCAGGCCCTAAAATTCAGCAGTGTTAGATATGGATCTTCACCAGACCTGGTTGCTTTCTTGAGAAGTCCCTTAATTGTCTGCACTGTGCGCTCAACCTTGCCATTTGCTCTGGGATGTAATGGACTTGAGGTTGTGTGTTTGAATTCCCATTGTTTTGCAAAATCACGGTACTCTCTGCTTGTAAATTGGGGCCCATTATCTGTGATGACAGTGTCTGGTACTCCATGTCTTGCAAAAATTGATTTGGTATGTGCAATTATTGCTGAGCTTGTGGTCTCAGTAAGTAGGGTTACTTCCGGATAACTGGTGAAGTAGTCGACTATTAGAAGATAGTCTCTTCCATTCATGTGAAATAGATCACAGGCTACCCTGTTCCAAGCATGTGTGGCTGGTGGCAATGGGATTAACGGCTCTCTTTGCTGTTTCCTCCTTGACTGGATGCATGTTTCACATCGCGAGATCATATCTGCTATCTCACTGGTCATGCCTGGCCAAAAGAGGCATTCCCGTACTCTTGTTTTGCATCATTCAATTCCTAAGTGGCCTTCATGAATTCTTGCTTTCATTTCCTTTCTCATCGATGATGGTACAATTATACGATTTCCTCTAAGAAGAATACCTTGTGCTTCTGTGATTTCATCAAGAAATGTAAGGTAGGGCTTTACAACATCCGGGATGAGACTCTTGTTGGGCGGAGGACCATGCTGAATGAAGCATTTCAGATGCTGTAGGGTTTGGTCTTTCGCAGTTTCAGTTCTGAACTCTTCTAGCTTTGTGTCTGAAAACGGCAGGCTGTGTAGTGTTGAGTGTACGTGGAAGTTTATATCCTGCTCGGCAATTTCTGGATCTGGTTCTTTAGTCAGGTAGGCTCTACTGAGGGTGTCTGCAACTGGAATATCTGTTCCAGGAGTGTACTGGGCATGTAAGTCATAGCGCTGAAGTCTAAGTAGTAGCCTCTGTAAGCGTGGAGGGGCTTTGTTAAGCGGTTTGGAGAAAATTGCTTTGAGTGGCTTGTGATCTGAGCGAACCGTTACTGATCTTCCGTAGGTGTATTCATGGAATCGTTCACATGCAAAAACAATTGCCAGTGTCTCTTTTTCAATCTGAACGTAGTTCTGTTCGCTTTGGGTCATAACTCTGCTGGCATAAGCGATGGGTTTCCATGCGTCTTTATGCCATTGCTCAAGCACAGCGCCTAGACCTGACTTCGAGGCGTCTGCAGTGATCCTTAACGCGTGATTGGGGTCATAGTAGGTGAGTATCGGGCTAGTTGTGACGAGGTGTTTTAATTTCTGTATCGCATTGTGGTGACTTTCATCAAAGTGCCAGTCAACATCCTTTTCAAGACGCTGTCTCAGGGGAGCTGTTTCCTCGGAGAGGTTCGGTAGGAATTTACCAAGGTACGTCACCATACCTAAGAATCGTTGAACCTCCATTTTGTTGCTTGGAGTAGGCATGTTTGTTATTGCTTCAATCTTTCTAGGATCTGGCTTGATACCTTCTGACGTAATCACGTGACCGAGAAATGTTGTCTCAGTGACTCCAATACGACATTTCTTCTCATTCAGCTTCAGTCCTGACTCTCTGATTCTGTCTAGGACATCTTTTAGCGCTTTGTCATGCTGCGCTTTGTCATGCTGCTCTTTGTCTCGGCCAAAAACGATGATGTCATCTTGGTCATTTGCTACGTTCTCTATTCCATCAATGATCTCAGCAACTCTCTTCTGGAATACTTCTGCTGCGCTGTGCACTCCAAACGGAAGTCGTTTGAAGCAGTAGCGTCCCAAAGGCGTGTTGAATGTTAGCAGTTTTGCGCTTGCTTGGTCCACTTTGATTTGCCAATATCCACTGGATGCATCTAACTTTGAGAAGATTTTGGCACCACCTAGTTAGGAAAGAACCTCATCAACAGTTGGCATTGGATAGTGTTGGCATTGGATAGTGGTGGCGTTTGATAGCTGAATTCAAGTCCCTTGGATCTAGACAAATGCGCAGTTGGCCATTGCCTTTCTCCACAATCACCATCGAGCTAACCCAATCGGTCGGCTCATCAATTTTTTCGATGACATCCAGCTTGCACATGCGTTCCAGTTCGGCTTTGAGTTTCTTCATTAGCGAGATCGGTATCTTGCGAGGTGGGTGGATCACTGGTATGGCGTTAGGATCAATGTTAATGTGATGATCCCCTTTCAAGCATCCCAACTCTCCAAACACGTCTTTGTAATCTTGAATGATGTCTGGCGCATTGGCATTCATTGCCCAGACACGCTTAATTAGATTAAGATCAACGCATGTCTGAAGTCCCAACAGTGGCGGAGACGTAGTGTCAGCAACGATGGAGGGAACAGAATGGATTGTATTGTTGTGATGTATGTCAAGGATGCACTTTCCCATAACTGGTATGTCTATTCCATTGTAAGCTGTAAGTCTGGTGTGGGTCTTTTCAATGGGGGGCTTAGTAGATAATGTCTTCAATGTTGATATTGGGAGAACATTTGCTTGCGCTCCCGTATCCATCTTGAATTGCGTTACACTATCGTTTGACCTTAGGAAGATTGTCCAATCGCGATTGTCGTTCTTCGCGTTGTTGAGTGTGTTGATGTCAGAGTTTTCATCAGAAAACAGAGTTCCTATGAATACGTGATCCATATTTCCTGCTGAATCACAAGCATCACTAGATTGGCCCTCAACTGAATAATGTACCTTGCGTGACGTTGATAGGCATACAGCAGCGAAATGGTTTAGTTTATGGCATTTTGAGCATGTTTTTCCATAAGCAGGGCATTTTCCTCTTTGATGTAAACTCCCGCAGTATTTGCATCGATTTGTAGTCGGTGATGAACTAGAATTGAGCTGACTTTCTCGTTGGCGAGGAGTCTGTAAGGCATCAACAGTGGTCTGATTTCTTGCTTCGGGTCGGCTTAAGGTCATTGCATGTCTCTTTGTTGATGCTTGGCCAATTTTAATTGCCATATCTAGCGTGAGATCGTTGGTACGTAAAAGTTTCTCCCTTAGTTGGTTGTCTTCTACTCTGATTATGATCATGTCCTTGATCAAAGAATCCTTGAGTTCGCCAAATTCGCATTGAGCACTTCGTCGCTTGAGATCTGTCACAAATTGATCAAACGAAACGCCGTCATGTTGTTTATGAGTTAAGAAGTTGTGTCTTAATAGCGTGATACTCTTCCTAGGCTTGCAGTATGCTTCAAATCTTTCCATCACCGGCCTTAGCTTCATTTTATCTTCCTCGTTGGAAAACGTAAAAGTATTGTAGATTTCGAGGCCTTGTTTCCCAATACACGTTAGGAAGATTGATGTTTGGATCGCTTGTGCTTTCTCTGTAGATTCTGTTGCCATTAAATACAACTCGAATTTTTGCTTCCAGCGATCCCATTGTTCAGAAAGGTTTCCTTCAAATACCAACGGTTCTGGAGGTCGAAACTTATTCATACTTCTGACACCATGTAATGATCAGAGACAAGCAAACTGTGTTTTTATTCCCGCCTTACATTATCAAATCATTCACATTCCAAGGTGCTATCGTAATCATTAATCAAGGTATCAAATCACTCATGACACTGTCTAACTGAGAGATTAGCACACAAAAGTTTAATGCCTTATGATGTTGGTGGAAGTCAGTTTGTCTGGTTCAAGTCAGTTTCGCATCAGCTCTATGGAACACCAGACTTGCACTTTCAAATTCAAATGGCTAAAATTAGGCATTTAAATGATCATCCACAGTTATATATTGAAAGTATTTCTAATAATTGCTGGGAGAACTATATTCAACAAATGTCGACACCAGGTAAATGGTGTGACAATATAATTATCTAGGCAGCAGCTAATGCTCATAACTGTGTAATTCATATCACTGAGTCTGATATAAATAAGCCAGATAGTACAATTATCACTCCTGTTGTCCATGAAAGTCAAACAAACACAATATTCATTGGATATATTAATGAACTACACTATGTTTCAACTGTGCCTGACAAAAGAAATCAAAACAAAAACAGATTAAGATACCTGAAGACAAAGTTAAAAGAAACAAATGATGACAAACAAAGTAGACTCACTAAGAGAAGAAAAACTAGATCTAGTGAAACAGATGAGAAAAGGCAAATAAGACTTGCTAAGCAACAAGAACGTATTGCTACAATAACAGCCAAAAAACCTGTAGAGAAAAAGGAGACACTTGAAAAGGACAGAATTACATTTTCAAGTAAAGAGAATTGGACCCCCATAATGGAACAAAAACATGTACCAAAAAACCTTGATCTGTTTCATAAGTCAAATGAGTATGTGGTTCACCAGTGCACAGTTTGTCTGGAAGCATGGCCCTTAGTATCCAACGGAAATACTTCTACAACTTCTCAGTATCTTTGTTTGAGGTGCAGCAGAGATAACAAACATCGCAAAAAATTTTCGAAAGAAAATAACATGATCCCCTCAGCAGTGCCTTGTGAACTTCGGGGACTCACCCAAGTAGAAGAAATGCTCATTGCACGTGCACTTCCCATAATGCGAGTATATGTGAAACCTGGTGGACAAAGAGGTTATTCAGGCCACTCCATAAATTTACCTCAGAACATAGAAGAACTAGCTAGTTCCTTATCAAGATATCCAAA
>BLFN01000445.1:830546-835546 GCA_014634225.1 Acropora yongei
TTTCGCAAATGCCTATTTTTTGAAGTGCATCTTAGGAAAGATATTATGGGTCATTGCTCTTTGTTGCTGTGAAAAGAGATGGTTGAGACCATTGTCTTTTGGTGACATAAGATATGCAGACATAAGATATGCTACAGCCAGAAAGCAGAGAGGGAGGCAAAACTAATTCCCAGAAGTTTTGCATCAACAAAGCCATGCATTACAACGACTGTGGGGAATATGGAACAGAATTTTCTGTGCGAGAAAAAGCTGTGTGTTGTAAAGCATGACTTCACACACAATTTGCGCAAGGATACATTTCGGCACATTTTAAAGTTTAAAGATGTTGCCACAATGGTTGAGCATGGAAATAAGGGGAAAACTCTGTCATGAACAAGACTACAGAATGCACTGTTTGGTTACAGTTCATTGTGAACAGTGTTGGAGACCAGCAACTGCATAATGGTGCCATTCATCTGCCAACATGCTTCAGCAAAACTGACATCTATAAAAAAAATGCGGGAGGAAAACGAAATTCTCAACCAACCAACAATCATTTCAGCCATGTCACCTTTCCTAAGGTACATGCACTGTTGCTATAATGTCAACCATATATTATTGACAAATATAGCAAATAATAATCTTGTGTAATATTGGATGGTTTCACCTAAGACGACAATGTGTGGACATGCAACTAGAAAGTTACAGATTGTATGCTGATAATCTTGACTTTCAGTGGTTTTGTAATGTCTGTTTGGAGTTACCAACAAACAAGAATGAAACGACTATTTTTACAGGCGACTCAAACCCTAACTGGAATTGATCAATTGATGAATTCACTGCCATCAACCACAATCTTTACAAGTACCCAGGTTTAAAACTTAGTCACATCAACGTAAACGATCTGAACGGAAAGCTATTGGAGATTCGTATGTTACTCGTTAAAACTAGTCTTGATATACTTGCCATAATGGAGACCAAGCTGGCAAGATGTGGCAGATCTTCCCCTCTATGACACCTTTAACTTTATGCTTGAGAAGGTCTGGTCTACAAGTTACAAATATTGTAAATACAGGCGACCAAACTCCGACTTGTCCTTTTAAAGGAATGACAAGGCGGACTCTCATCTTGGTAGATGTCCTCTGCGTATCTTAATATCATATGGAATGAAATGCATCATAAAAGACCCGACCAGAATTTCTGATGTAGCACAAACATTAATCGATCTGATAATTGTTAGCCATCCAGAGAAAATGACTTCAGCTGGTGTGCCCATTTAGTCTACCTGCAAATATACCTAAAATTCTTAAAAGTGTTATATCAGTGCCTCCAAGCACCTTGCATACTTCCTATTAACATGAAGGTTGCAAATGTAATTCCCATCTATAAAAAAGATTATTTATTATATATTTTTCTTTATTTATTGAATTATTTCGTAACTTTCTACATTTAATAAGCTTTTAGAGAAAATTGTATCTGATAGACTTCTAAAGTTTCTACAAAAAGAAAACATACTTTTTGCACATCAGTTTGGCTTTCCTGCAAAGCATTCAACTGACTTTGCTATCCTTAGTATAATTGATCAAATTCAACAGGCAATTGATAAGAGTGATTTGTCATGTGGAATTTTTCTAGATTTCAGTATGGCATTTGATACCGTGGATCATGATATTCTGATTGAAAAACTTGATTTCTATGGGATAAGGGGCATAGCTCAGGGCTGGTTTGCTTCATATCTTGGTGATCACCATTAATTTGTTACTGTTAATGGTGTAAAGTCTGATCTTACTAGTATATCTTGTGGCATTCCTCAAGGTTCGGTCCTTGGGCCTATTCTCCTTCTACTATATATCAATGACTTTTATTTTTGCTCAACACTTTTTGACTTTAACTTGTTTGCTGATGATGCTAATTTATTTTACAGACACAAAGATAATAAAATTCTGCAACAAAATATTAATGATGAGCTAAAAAATGCTAGTTTATGGCTTTGTTCTAACAAACTTTCAATATAGAGAAGTCAAATTTTGTTATTTTCCATCCCTTGCAAAAAAAACTTACTTGGGATTTTCATCTAATTTTAGAAAGCAAGTACTTGAATCAGGAAAGGTGTCTTAAATATCTTGGAAATCTCAGATTGAGTACATATAAAAAAAAAATAATATTAAGAGAAGTATTGGTATATTATCTAAGATTCGTTATTATGTTGACATCACAATTATTGTGTCTTTAGTCTCTATTATGCTTTAGTTTATCCTTTCCTGATCTATGGGATAATTGCTTGGGGGAATACTTATTCCACAACTCTCCAATTCCTCTTCATTTTACAGAAAAAAGCTATTCGCTTTAAATGACGTTTTCTATTTTTGATGAGCAAAAAATTTGGTGTCATATCATATTGCGGTCTTGCTACCTCCTGTTTTTGATACTTTCTTTTCTAAACTCAGTGATATTCACAATATAATCAATATAACACAAGATCTGCAGCAAAACAGTCATATTACCTTCCTAGAGTTAGAACCAATTATGGCAAACTCAGCATTAGATGACAATGGCAAAGAAGTGATCTCAAAAGTTTACTTAGTTCTGAAGCTAATCCCCTGAACCTACCGGATCCTAGACCACTTCCTGGCAGGGTCATGCCTTTGCCTCAACAGACTCTCTTGAAGCCATATCCTCAAAGTAAGATGACAGTTGAGGAGAGGAGTTCTTAAATGCCATCCTTCTAGAATCTCGGTTTCTGTATTCTTCTAAACTAATATCCCACAAAAAGAGATTCTCCTTGTAAACGTTTATCAGCATTTCAATGTCCTTATCTGTCCACCCTTCTTCCTCTTTACTCTCAAGTGACCTCAGTATTTCTTCCTTCATACACAACATGGATTTGTACAAATGCCATTTTGATTGACTATTACCCTTACTTCCCTTTAACTCTCTTGCCATGGATGTCCTGCAGAGACTGTGGAGTGCCTTTTTTATACAGTCTTCGCTTTTCCCGAGTGATTCCGCGGCTATGTTGAAGGCTTCGTGTTTCTTCTTTTTATTTAGGAAATCGTGGCTTGCCCTATCCCAAAGGCACCTGTTCTCCTCCACAATGCTGAGCAACACTTCCTTCGCCTCGGTACTAAACGTTTTCTCTTGTGTTTTCTGTAGGATTTCAACCGCCTCCACATCACCGGTGTGCACCTCGTCCAACGCCTACTGAAACAAGTTTTGTGACGGCATTGCACACAAGTTTCAGATAAAAGTTTCAACGTGTAACAGCAGCTTTAGTGTGCGCGTATTGTGAAATGAAGCATTAATTGACTGGTCATTGCATTGGGTATCTCAGTCGTAGTTTGCATGAGTAACTGACCATGGCTGACACAGTTGATTTTTGTTTTCTTTCTATTGGCTACAGCCTTCAGTTGCCACTTTGCGGGTAAAAAAGGCTGCTAACACAGAGTTAGTGGCCAACGGTTGAATGGGTTTGCTGTCAGTTAACTTGTTGTTCAACAAGGTTTTATACACGATCTCGTTCTCTTCAACGGCTTGCACATCCATCTTTTGTCGTTGTTGAACACTAGTACTGTGTGAAAGGATTTCCTAAGTAATAAGCATATCATTGTTTCCGCTATAATGTTGCCTTATTTGTTCGTTTTCATTCATAAAGAAATCTCCTACTGGAGCCGGGGTAATCTTAGTTATCCAACCTATAAAGGTTAGAAGGAAAGTCTTTGGTTCCTTAACAATAAGTGCCATACATGGCCATTTCTGATTTCTGATGACAATATTGTTTAAATTTCATAGCTTTTATCGCCTGGTACTATTAGAGTAGGCCATTTCTGAATTACCTTAGGCCTCTCTTTCAAAGCGAGTCCTGGTGCTCATCTTTTCACATGAAAACTGAGTTCAATTTGCATGCGAATGAAAACTAATAATATATTTTCATATGAAAAGATGAGAACCAGGACTCGCTTTGGAAACAAAGCGAAAGGTAATACGGATTTTGGAATTATCTTGTCATGTTGGCTCATTGATGCCCATGTATTTTCTGTTCTTTATTTATGTTGCCTAACCTCCATGTCCAATTTGTTTACCTACCGTATTTACCCTTGTATAATGCGCACTTTTTTTCCCCAAAAGTTGGTTTCAAATATGAGATGCGTGTTTTACACGGAATCCTTTGTTTGGACTTGTTTGCTTAATTAGCATCTAAACAAAGACTGAATTTCGCTCAATATCATTGGTTTTTAATTGAAAAGAACTACTTAAGCGAACAACACGATCAACAAAACTATCACTTTCAACTGAGATCACAACAAGAGCATGGCTACAAAACTCACGTCAAAGCGCGTCAAAGTTACACATTGTCAGATAAATTACGCATCATCAATTTCGCGGAACAACATGGAAATCGCGCTGCTAAAGGAGAGTTTGGAGTTTCCAAGAGCAACATTAGATTGTGGCGAAAAAACAAGGAGAACTTAGAGAAGATGCCTCAACTTAGGCGTGCTAATGCATGGCCGGGACTTGAGACTGATTTTCTTGGTTGGATCACCAAGAAAAGGAACAATGGTCCAGCAATTCTACCATCACTTGTGCGGTAAAAAGCCCTCGAAATGGCAAAGGATGAAAAGTATGGGATTCCAGCCGGGCACTTCAAGGTAGGAAACCACTGGTGTCAGCGTTTTATGAAGCGGAATGCCCTCTCGCTTCGACAGAAGACAACCCTTGCTCAGCGACTTCCAGATGATTACGAAGAGATGATCATCAGATACAGAGATACATATATTCAAATAGTCGTTCAATGAGTTTTTTTCATAAATTATGAAGCTGTATGCCGTATTAAAAAAAAACAACAACCACGGCTTTTCTGTTCTTGTCGATTGTTAAATCGTCGCCTTTGATAGACCCTTTCACGGTTTCATATATAAGTTTGAAATTGGAACAGCCGTTCGCGGGAAACTGTTTATAAGCATTTGTATAAAAAACTAAAAGTAAGATTCTCGTTTCCCAGACAACCGATCCCCTTCAAATTT
>BLFN01000445.1:923445-925945 GCA_014634225.1 Acropora yongei
TGATCAGATACTAACGGTTTTCTTTTCAAGGGGGCAGGCTGTCATCTTTCAGGAGATGGCAGGGGTGAGAGGTGGGTGCCCCATTCTTTCTTTTTATCTCCTTCAAATGAACGGATATTTCCCCTCTGTAGTGCTCATAAAATTGAGGACCAAACCCAGCTCATACTAGATTGTCAGAGATATTTCTTGATAAGAGACATATTCCTTTCCAAAATTGAAACAAAAATTGATGATATTAAAAAGTTATCGCATGAAAATTTGATATCACAACTGACTAACAAACTCTAATGATTACTATGTTAACTTTGAAATAATTAGGTTCATCTCACCATGCTTTGAAATAAGAGTAGAATTGATTTGACCCTTATTGGAATAAAGGATAAATGTTATGATTTTATCTATATCAATGTTGAAATTGTACCCTGATAACTAAATTATTATCATTTTCATGCTTTCCACGCTTTTGCAATCCTGTATTGTTATAGTCATGTAAACAAAGCTCACTGTTCCTGATGATGTGCCAGGGATGGCAAAGATCTAAAATAGTAAGTTGGTTGAGATTTTAAAACAAAATCAGTAACTATGTCAGGTAATAGCCAGCAAAGAAACAACAAATATGCTTACATCTATAATTTCAAATACATAATTTAATATGGTTTATCTATTTGTTTGTTGATATGCTCACAACAAAAAATAACAAATTTTAATAGAGTGTATCATTTTCCAACGTATAGTTTTTGCAACCAAATCAACCTTGTTTAATTCATAGTTCAGGACATATTGATTATTATGTCAAAAATAAATTTTTTATTTTTTACAATCACATGCTTTTCTGGAAAATTTGGAGCAAGTGTTACCTGACTACTGGATGAAATGTAATGCTTTTCTGAATTGCTAGGGACGGTTTAAACTTAACAGGAAAGTCAACTTGTATTCCTTGACCACGTAGATTTAAATAATAGTACCAGTATGGAGTTTGTTCAAATCGAGTAAAATCGTTTTTCTAACAGACCATACTAACTCCACCTGCTGCCTTTTTATCTATTTGAAAAAAAAAATCTTAAACTATCATGATCCATTCTAACTTAGGTGGAAAAAATAACCGCAATTGATTTAACGATCGATAGAATGCCTTCTAGAAATGAAGCTGATGTACTCTGCAGTCTTTCCATGGCAGCAGAAGGGTTACTGTGTGCCCTAGAAGGTTGGCAATACAAAAAAAACGTAAGATTGTACAAGTTATAATCACCGTCCAAAAAAACTAAATTTTCGTCATAAGTTGCTCAGTCAAATGTGTCAAAGGTTCCCATGTGCTTATCCACAACGGCCAGTTCCTCCATTCTATTAGGTATTCAAAGTCGCTTTGAAAACATTCACTTTAACTATTTATCCAGAAAGAACCTACATAGTAAATACACATATCTCATCCCTCTATATTTGCCGATTAAAGTGTCTTCGCCAAATATACTTTGGATCTTCTTTCTTTCAAATGAGCCTCTAAATCCTAAGTGAGACAATTATTTCATATCTTGAAAACTACTTTCCAGTCAAATCTCTGCCTTAACTTCATGTTTTCAACATTGTCATGAAATCCCACACTAAAAACTATTACCTCAGGAAACCACTGACAAATACTACCCCAGTAGTAAAATGTCTTGGCTTTCTGGTAATGAAAATATGGAGAGGTTCACATCACAAGAAACTTAAAAAGAGACCAGCCAGCTAGTGCACACAGTGATGGACCCAGACTCAGTGTCTCCAACATTACACAGTTGTTGAAAAAATTAATGCAAATAATAAAGCCATGAAAACAAAAATTGCAATAAACTTGGTTGACTTGTGCAATACAAACACCCTTAATAATTTATTAAGTTAATTCCAATAATTATTACCTTCAATTTTCCAGTGACTTATATGATCATGACCTTTTCCATAAAGAACGGACTTCCTCAGTATCTAATTTACATGTTCTCCTCGACAAACATTGCACCCACGTTAAGCTAGTTGACTTCACAGATTTCATTGAGGAGAAGTAATGAGATTAAAAGCTCCACACGGACAAAGGTACCAGATCCACAGATGGATAATGTTGACAATACAACTACTTCTCTCCAGTAACATGTAAGTTCATCAAGGAAGTAACATGCAACTCCAGCAAATAGAGTAACAGAGCCAAAGATGCATAATGTTGATAATGCTGGCATTAATGTTACAGCAAGATTCTAGAATGGGTCAGGGCCCTCGAAACAGAGAAAAATGGAATCCAGTCCAAAGTAAAAAGACAACACTACCATACATCAATGGTGACTGCATTGTCCTAGCCAACATTATCCAAGCCTGTATGAATATGAGTCTCATTTCTGAGGGTGGAGCCCTGACAATCACCAATGACTGCTAGTGTTGACACAATAAACAGGGAAATGCAGGAAATTCTCTCTCACCCCGACTTAAAACCTGGTACAAAATCCACAATATTTACACTATTCTATTTGATTCATAT
>BLFN01000448.1:42127-44751 GCA_014634225.1 Acropora yongei
TGGCTCATCTGCTCTGACAAAGCAGCCACTCAGCGTGCGCGAACAGAAAAGCATTATATACTCGTGTGATATATACTAACCTATTATAATCACAATCGGAGTCTTGACAATTTAATCAGCTAGTAAACAATTCCAAAATTTCTTTGTTTTCAAGATTAAAACAACGAAAAACGTAACCACGCAATAGTTTGCCAGCACTAATTGCACTTATTTGCCACTTTTTCGCTGAAGGAAAACAGACATCTCTGCTACTATTCGGAATAATCATGATCATTGATAGATGTTTTTTTGTTTGTTTTTTTTTTCTTTTCTTGTTCCAGTTCATCCCAGAATTTCTCTCAACCCGGGACCACACCACGCAATAGAGGGGAGCACTTTCACTCTTCCAGCTTGTCACGTGACAGGGCACCCCACACCAGTGGTGACCTGGAGAAAATCATCGGGTCAGTTACCTCAGGGAAGGGTGATGTACAACAACAGCGTGCTGCAAATTTTTCATCTTCGCAAGAAAGACTCAGAGTTTTAGATCTGTTCCGGTAAAAACCTTTTAGGAAAAGCTGAAAAGAAAACGATGTTAGTCGTGGTATCCCTTCCTCGGTTTACATATAAACCTCCCTCTAGGATTGTTTCGATACCAAACTGCACTGTGAGGCTGAATTGCAGCGCCACTGGTGACCCACACCCAATCGTCAGCTGGAGAAGGCAAGGAGGTCAACTGCCAATTGGGCGCAGCCAGCAGATCAATGGCGCGTTGGTGATTACAAACTTACAACAGAGTGATGCGGGGAATTATATTTGCACTGCTACAAGCAAGTGCTTGTGTGTTCACTGTGGAAGCTGTAACTGCTTTGGAAATACGTGATACAAAAGGTGTGGTTATATTATGTATTGTATATTGTGAAAGGTCTTTATTTTCATTGTTTCTTTTCAGCAGGAGGCTTTTCCACGGTCAATTCTTTCTACTTTCTAAGGTTAAAAAGGCAAAATGTACTGAAAAAAGTGCTATTAACAACTTCACATTGTGGGCGAGGAAAAAAGCTGATTTACTTTTTTATCATTGGAAAGAAAATAAAAGAAAGAAAATTAAACAGGGTGGAATGGAGACCAGTGATAGAACGTCGTCACGAATTTATGAGAAATAAAAAATGAAATCTAGGATTTTGTCAGTTGGAGATTCTTTGATGTTTCTCGAAATTACTTTTTAAAAAGGAAGCACTAAGCACAAACATGTTTCATCCACACACATGATGTATTCTCAAAAAAAATAGTCGTCGTTATCGTGAAAGGTGGATAGTCGAGGACCAAGTGCAACCATCCGAAAATCATCAAATTACTTTTTTGCGAATTCATGCCTTTTTTTCTGCTCGAATTGATTTTTAGGGGCTCTAAGGTCGTCGAGTATTCTTGACCGACTGTTTTGCCACTACCTTGTCCAGTTGAATTTATTTCTAGCTCCAGTCCTCCGGAGCTCATCCCGCAGCAGGTTTGTGAGGTGTTGGCGCGCAAAGACAGATGGCTGGGCAGCATCCACCTTCCACAGCAAGTGTGATGGAAAGGGTCCCACTGTTACTATAATCCAAGTAGGCAGATATATATTTGGTGGATATACTGACGTGTCTTGGTTTGGCGGTGAGTATCATTTTATTTCCACAGCTGGGTTCTTTCACTTTGTTTCATACATTCATTTTTGGCAAATGAAGACCGAGGTAGTGCCTGTGGTTGTTAGAGCTAACGTCCGAGTCGACGAATTGCAGAATTGAGCACTTATAGAAACTGCCCGCATTCTGACAATGGTCCTAAGAATCTAAGGTCGCAGGTTGACCTGACTTAGCGACAGAAGAGCAAAAGCTGCTTATGTTAGCATTGTGGCATTGGTTGATAATAATAATAATTCTTATTATTCATAATTATCGTATCTGTAGTCATAGTAATCATTTTCATAATAAGAAGAATCTCAGTATTATACAATTCTAATAATGACAATGAGAGAAAAATCAGAAGTAGTACAGATATCGTTAATTTTACTTATAATTAATGCTTTTAAATTACTTCATTTAATCAAAGATTCTGTATGACGCAAATTTATATCATTTTTTTAGATTCTTGTGATTTTGCTTCATCCAGTAAAGCATTTATCTACTCGCTGTACAACATCAACGGTTTTTTTCCCGTTAAGCTACCGATCAAGTCACGAAGCCAGAGATACGCTATATATGGATGTGTTAGTGTAGGGCCAACATTTGGTTACGGATCTGACATTCACATAGCAAACAACGCAGGAAGCAACAGAAATTCGTACACTTATTGTGACTACACCTACCCCCTTCCCCGTGGGTATTCTTCATCTCGTATTTCCTGCAGATTTTATGTAGGAGGGGGGAGCTACACCTTCACGCCCACTGATGTTGAAGTGTTCTACGAGGCAACTACTTAGAGTAAACCGCCAAGCATTGCTGTTATCGTTTGATTTAAGCATTAACTGTAATCACTTGATCTTACTAGGCGTGTGATGCTTTAAGAAGTTAACAATCACAGACTAGAAATTTGCGTGTAATACACAATCAGAGAATAATACATGGGCATAATACAGAAGAATAATACTATAAGAGACAGAGCGCAAAAAC
>BLFN01000448.1:77438-79938 GCA_014634225.1 Acropora yongei
TGCACCAAAGCCTAATGCTCCTGCAGCACCTGTATAAAGCTGAAGTTAGTCGGAACTAGAGCATGTGTTTTCGAGAAAGAAAGTTCGGCTATAAAAATTGATCAAAAGGATTGCCAAAGCTGCAAATCTAATTTAACCTTCTTAGTTAGCCGTATAAAGTGGTATGGGAAACGGACCCCAAGAGTAAGATCAATCAGGCCGCGCAGAAAGGCCTTACCTGGTACCACCACAAAACAGGCGAAATTCATCAAACTCGTCAAGGACTGAACTTCCTTTCGAGTAATCTTCTTGCGGGTTAGAAAGTCTGAAATAGTGGCGACACATTTTTCAAGTTTCTCCTGAGGGCCTCAAAAGAGACAGGATCTAGTTCGATGCCAGCAAAGGACAGCGTCGTAGCAGGACCACAAGTCTTTTTTGGTGCTATGGGAATGCTAAGATAGGAGCAAAGATCAAGAAATGAGTGCAGCTGGCCCTGGCATAGCTTTTGGGAAGGGGCAATAATATGAAAATCGTCAAGCAAATTAATTATGTGGTCAATTTTCAGTTTCTTCTGGGCAATCCATTCCAGAGTAGAACCGAGGGTCTCAAGGTTCTACAGCTACAAGAACATCCCATTGGCATGCAACGGTCATAGTAATATAAACCGTTCCAACGTATACCAAGCAAACCATGATCCTGGAAACGAATGGGAATAATCCTAAAAGCATTTTTTTTTTATTTTGGCGAGGAAACACCCTGGTCCTGTAGCCTTCATGTGCTGGAGGGCATCAGAAATTGTGGCATATGACACTCTACAATGTTCTAGGGAGATGCCATCATTAACTGAGGAACCCACGGGCTAGGATAAGTGATGTATCAATCTAAATTCCCCCGGAGTTTTCTTAAGCACGACACCTAAGGTAGAAACTCGAAATGGATAGAAGGAAGCTTATAAAAAGGGCCAGCCAAACGACCAGGCTCGCATTCCCTTTTAAATTTGGCATCAATCACCTCTAGGTTATCCTGGGCTGAAAGTAAATTGGTAGCATCAAACGAAACTCTAATATCATCGCAATGCAGTGGGAAACCGTCTTTTAAACCCTTTGACAAAAATTCTGCTACGGAATGGCTGTACCCAAAAAGAGGAAACTCTAACCGGTCAACCCTTACAGGCGTTGGTAAACTAAGATGCTGTGGGCAGGGGCTTGGAAGACTGAGGCTGCTTTGCGGAGGGTCGACCGTGGCATAAAAATTACAACGGCTAGCCTGATGAAGACCGTCGCATTTAAAACACTGATGTTTAAAAATACAGCCATCAGCACACTCTACAACCCGATAAAACTTAAAACAGTAGCCTTTAGGGGGCATTTAGTTGTGCATTTTCGGCTGCACAGAGGTTGGTTGCAATTGAGACTTTTTAAAAGGGGAGTGTTGAGCTCGCATCCGCAACTCCCAGTGAATACTGCTCCAAGGGAATGGCTCTGGTTGCGTCTGCTGAAGAAAACGAAAATTTTCAGCATAAGACTGCCAATTTAAAGCGCTGGAAGGTTTTCAGATACACGAGCATCAACGGGAAGGCTTGGACTGGAAAGCAACTGTGCGGGGGTAGGACTAGCAGCTCACCTGTCAAAGCTGAGTGCATTGCAGCGGCTGATCCTTGCACCATGGTTTCAGCCAAACCCGAAGATGACACTAAGGGCAAGCCTGGGAACTGATGGGGTGGACTCACTGAGGAGTTCATAACTGAAGAACTGGTAACGGCTGTGGGCACAGGCGCGGCCGACTTTGACAGGGCGTCAGAAACCACCGAGGGCAACCCTGTTAAACTACCGGGAGTAGGAGAACTGATGCCTTGATTCGCACCGGTCGAAGCAACGGGAGTGTGATAGATTGGATCGGCAGAAGAAAGACGTTTGTCACTTTATCAACCACTCTGGCCACTTACTGATCCAATAATTATATTCGCAGGCAAATATTTCATTTTTAGCTGTAGGTTAACACCTCTTGTTTGACATTGTTTTCAGGCTTTTCTCTACGTGTTCGAACCAAAACGAAAAGAGGAACAATTGAAAAGAATGAGAGTGAGGGGCTAGCAGGTACAGTCCATGAGGTGTAGCAATGAAATTAGTTGTCAAGGAAATGATAATGATTATCTTTTCAAATGGATTTTCCAATTTTTCTCTTTGTTAATGGCTTTGACTTCTTAGCACAGCTTGGTAAACCCAATTAATTTGAGAGATCTTTGGCTTACAATGTTGGTTTTGTTTGTGCTAGCTAGAAGACATAATCTAATACAAAAACAATAGAAATTGCCTGTATGTTTTATTTGTCCTGTACAGAACGCGTACGATGATTGATTGAGATTTGTTTTAACTGCCTCGTCTGCAAGTAGTGTCAAAAGAGGAAACGACATTGATCCAAAAAGAAAAATCAAATACTTTTATGAAGACACAGTCGTAAAACCAGTGCACCGTGATCTATTGTGCTGTACACTGCTCTACCATCAGAGCTATCAACTTCT
>BLFN01000448.1:84938-87438 GCA_014634225.1 Acropora yongei
CAAACGATCGTCTTTCTGTTTTGTATTAGAAATTTCCCGAGACAGACAGCATTCCTCATTCCACCTCTCAGACTTCACCAAGTTTACAAATTATCTGTGCAGAAAAGTTGTAAATTTCTTTTGATCGACAGATAAGTAATTTGCATGTTCATTCTACTCTGGAGTCATCTACATTATCGTGGGAAATAAAGCCATGGCAGTGACCTTGAAATGACGATTGTGTGACATTTCAAGGGCCACACAACTTGACTCAAAAGGTCTAAAATAATGTAAGACTTCACACATATTTGGATTGACATTTCCAAATCAAACAAAATTTAAGAAACAAAAGGAAAAAAAACCGACCAGATCAGAATCCAAGACCTGAAGTAATGAAAAAAAAAATATTATCTAAATATTGCATATGCTTAAAGCGCAAGAAAAAAGATCATGTTGAATTTCAAACTTAAAGAGAGTCTACATTGAGACAACTGGAAATCGCAGAATTTTTTTTACCCATTTATTCAGAAGAAACGCTAAACCGGTTTAAGCAACAACTGAGCGTTGAAAATCAACCCATTGAGTATGAACGAGTATAAAGTTTAAGGGATAAGGTAAAGTGTGAGTCAGGGCCTAATGGTCAACATATTGTGAAAAATAGAGCCATCCAGTAAGGATATACATAGTATCGCTTTAAACAGCTAGGTCGTTAAGATCAGAGTTATTGTTTCAAAACACTCAAGTAGAGCAGAAGATCAATCGTGAATTTTAAGATAAAGTTGTCTTGAGTGGAAACTTAAAGGTCTTTCGAGAGCCAGCAATGTCAAGAATCGATTTTTTAAGTGTTGTTTTACAGACTGTAGCAGTAGCGAATAGTTTTTGTCGGTGTGCTAATTGAAGAGCACATGCCGTGAAAATGCCCCATTGAAGTATATCGTGGGAAAGTCCTTTGTGAGTTCTTTTAATTATTGTAGAAATGATAAACTTGTGAAATGGCAACCAACCAGTATAACGTTGTGGCTGCATTTTTTCTTATCATTTGTCCTCTACAATATACTAAGATTTTTAGGTCATGACATTATTCTATGATGTTTGTTAGGAATAAATTAAAATTGATTGTAACATACGATTGTAGAGGTGTGATTTCTCGAAAGGTGATTCATTAAAAATCGGAGTGCTCTGTCTAACAGAAGACGAATCAATGAACCGCTCAGAAGGCATTTGGGAGATTGAGCCAGAGGACAATAGGGTTGGGGGTGAAGAGAGATTTCTAAATCGCTTTAAACGGACACAAGGACAGAACATGCAACAAAGATTAATAGTGAGAAATCGGGGAAGAAAATGAGGCTTGAATTTCAGTATGGGACAGAGCAAAATGGAAATGCAAAACCTCTCTTCCAAACCCAACATCATAAACATAAAGAAAGAGTCAGTTGCAGATCCTTCGTCTGTGGGGTTGGCGGCGAGGAATTTTCCGTTTATTAGTCGAGGGAAAGCCGACTCTAGGTTTACCCGTGTATTCCTCTCAAATGTCCGTCACTTGCAGTGAGCAATACCAAAGAAATATAATGAAGGCTCAATGTTCATTCAGGTGAGGGCTTGTTTGTTTGTTTGTTTTTTTGTAAGGAATATTTTTATCATGAAACATGTTTTTTTCCAGGGCGATTACAGTTTTCATGACCTTTTTCTTTGAGATATGCATATCTTTGAATGTATTACACATCTTGTTTTTGGGACCACTACACAGCGCTCGTGAATTTACACCCTTGGCAGCGCACGTGTAGCCACAGCCCGACTTGCGATCTTAGGTTGTCTTGTTTTGTTCAAGATTCTAGCTTGGAGGAACTGAGTCAAAGTGAAGTGCAAGTTTTAATGGTGTTTGGACGGTTACTTTTACTTTCTTTACCATAGAACGTGAAAGTCCGATACACATCCTTATGTTATTGTTTTATACGCATGGGGCTTGTGTTTGATATTGTTTTTCCTACGTGATGGAAACATCTAGACCTTGTCTGTGCTCATAGCTCCAATACCTATGCTGTGTCTTTGGCTAGAATTCTTGTGCCTTTAAGTCGCATGACGTCATCTACCCTTGTTGTTAAGACACCTCTACCACTTCATCTCTTCCGCTTTCACTCTTAACATGCAAGCGGAGGTGGCAAAGGGATTACTCGCGGTTTCTTTCTATATCCTGGGACTTGTCATCATTCCTCAAAAATCTGGAAATTTTCGTTAACTTCGTTTTAATTAACCAGTTCGCTCCACCACGGCATACCAGTTCTCTTCAACGTTGTATCGATTGTTGATTGTTTTCATCAACTTGGAACGACAACACCACAGTGAGTATATTTCTTCCTGAAAGAGGATAACTTTAAAGCGCTTTTCACTGTGGCCATGCAGTAAAACTTTGTCAATAATGCTGGTGTTAAATTTTTGTTCGGTTTAATTTCGAAAGGACTTTACGACTGCGTGCTGGTTGACTTAATTTCGGGGGTGGAAGCGGAATAATTGATCTCTCTTA
>BLFN01000448.1:114938-117438 GCA_014634225.1 Acropora yongei
AAGACATGCTGGTTTTTTCCTGTGCATCAGGGTCCAGGATGGAGTGGTTGCCTAGCAGTCAGCGGTCTCAGGCATACGTGCACAGGTTCACATAGGTCACGCAGTCTCAGCGTAATGGCTATTTGGAACCAAGTTGGGAAGAGCATAGTGCAGCCTTTGTTTTCTTTAAGCGGTTGTCTTTTCTTCAGCGGTAGTGCTTTCTTAGTTTTCTGCCTCCCTTCCATCCCCTCCTTGTTTTTTCTTTCTTTTTTTTTATCTTTCCACCGTTATCACTAGTGTGACGGGTGCCGGGATGTCCCTATGTGTGGGGGCTCATGGCTGGCTTGCGGGGATTGCTGGCCATGGGAGCATCTTACTGTCTAGGGGCTGGCTGATCACAGTGGAGGCCCGTGGACATCCCGGGCACCCACCTTCCACTCAGCTCGATGCAGTTGTTAACTACTTCTTAAAGCACAGGCGATTCGTAAGCATGAAACGGAAATCAAACAACAACTAGATAAGCATTGACAAAATTCTTAAACAATAATTATGATGACGTCACAAAGGAACTCTAACATCCGTATGAAAATAAAGGAAAGCTGCAATCTTCAGGTTTAAATGCCACTGGGTAGGAGAGGGCGAAAAAGCTACAAAATATTTTTTTTTTAATTTAGAAAACTATAATAGGAAAACCATAAATGAAATTAAATAGGAAAACCACAAAACAACTACTGATGATACTCAAATTCTGTCAATGTATTACATTAATTTGTACAATTCTCAAGCAATAGATGCGCAGGACAGCTTTGAAATACTTACCCGAAGTACGCAAATTCCTAAATTAGATGATGCAGAAAGAGATGCTATATGCCTTTGACTTATGAAGAATGTAAAATTCTGCTTTTATTTAATTGTAGCTGTTTGTTGTCAGAATTAAAATAAAATTTAATTTAAAAAAAACTTGCCAAACATAAAAAAAAAGAGACTATGGTGCCATTACGAAAGGAAAGTAGTAGGCTATTTTTACCGGAAATTGCAGTTACAGTGTTTCAGTCACTGTTTTACTCTAAGTAGGAGGCTATTCTCTCTGTAGTATCCACCTAAAATACTAACTGGCTGCTGCCCACAAATGACAGCCCTAGAAACATGGCAGAAAACTAATAACTTTCACAGTCATGAAATCTTCAGCAGTTGATTACATAGGTTAATTATCATCATAAGCATTAATGAATCAATAATCATAAGCATAAATCCACAAGAAAGCAGAGGTTGAACCTCAACATTAAAAAAAAACAATCAATGTGAGTACTGTTATAACAGCGATTGCTTTCGCTTTTTGTACAAACAAGGACTCCAAGTTCACAAAAAGTCTACTGCCTGTATTTCTAGAAGTACAGTAATGATGACAAACAAGGTTTAATGAAATTGCATTGCTCCTGTGTACAAACACTTAGGGGTAGTTTATCATGCATCATAACAATATTATTTTGATGATGTACATTTATAATTTGTACTCAAAGACCACAGAATTCCATATTTTGCAAGTACCTCCAAATTACTAACATGGCCAATCATTACCATTTAGGTACAGTATTTCAAACTGAAAGCCGTTTCCCTTCAAGTATCTTTCACTTGTAAAAAATGGACTAGTTGAACTTATAAAGCCCTTGACAACTGAAATAGTTTTCTCAACTCTAAACTCTACGAACCAAAGAAAATAATGCAAACTAGGTATTACATCCACTACAAGAATGAGCTAGCTCTAAGAGCTCTTTGATTCTCACACATAAGGAATGGAGAAGTTTTATCATTAATATTTCAATGAAAATGATCATCAATAAAGTGAGGACATTAAAGTACTGTAGTACTAGAAATTATTGGCAGAAACAGTGGGGGACAAGCATGAGAAACTTTTGTCAACACAGATGTTTACGAGAAGAAACTGGGTTGATATCAGCTTACTGTTCTGATGGAAAAGAACAATGTAAGAAAACCAGAATTTGATTAGCATCATTTTGAGTTGCCTGACATGGACAATCCTGAATGCAATGCAAACTTCATGATCTACCAGTCTTGGCTGAGGCTCTGCATCTCACTGAAATATTTTGCTTTTCTCAGGGACAAGAAAAAAATTGAAAATCACACACACGTACAACTTTTGGATCCTGTGTCTTATTGGGGGATGTCCATTGACATAGTGGTTGATCCCTCAATCCGGCATCCACCAATACTCTACTGATAACTTACCAACACTCTAATTCTTTTCTTTCAAGTTGTGACCATCATACTATGGCCATATGATACATGGCCAAGGTGTCAACTGCCATGTAAGACAAGTATCAATGATGTGTCAGTGAAGTGTTGGTGATTCTTTGCCAATATTAATGTATCGGCAATGCAATGATCAAACATCGATCAACTATTGGCAAATAACTGCAGTCACTGAGTGTTGGCCGTTATATCAATATTATTGCCCAAGTGTGATACTTGGCCACTAGTCAACAAAGATATGCAGCTTTTT
>BLFN01000448.1:265976-270976 GCA_014634225.1 Acropora yongei
ATGCTTCGAACACGAGACGATAGCGTTAGTTTCCGGTGAAATTTCAGAGAAAATGATCCGCCAATATCTTTTGTAATAAACGGGTAATCAGAAACCGTGTTATCTTAAGGTCCTAGATTAATGTTCTCTTAGGTCAGAGAAATGTCACTGTCCGGTAGTTCAGGAGTTTTGCAACAACCTAACTCAGCGCTTAATATTTCACTCCGTCTTTCTTTCCTCAAAGGTCAAACTCTTTGCATACAATCTTATTTAAACAATGTCGGCTTCTGTAGGAAAGCTTTGAGACTTTCAACTTTGTTCTTGGGAGCCATGGGATAACCAGAAGAACATATGGCGTTTAGTTCCCAATCCCCATAACGATCCGGGGGCGGATTACTCTCTTTGGGCGCGAGGTAGCAGGTGGTGTCCCTTTGACAGAGACCCCAGGTCCAACCAGGTTGCTTCCGGCTGTTACTCCTTGCGGTCTCTTCTCAGCCAGTTCCACACCGCCATCGGCGACAAGCGTACTTTCCGGTTCACTCTCTCGGGTTGTATGAGCGGTGTTCTCTTCTAGATCACTCATTGCACTAGGGTTACACTGGACATCAAGTACAGAGTCAACTTCTCCCACTTGATTTCCTGGTGATAGGTGAGCTTGTGGTTGATGGTCATCGAAATGAGGGGTTCCATCAATGTCTTCCACTCCATTTGCTGTTTGTAAGTTTGTGTCGGGTTGATTATCGTCAACCTTGCGAGTTCCATCGTTCTCAGGATCCTGGATGACGTGGTGTCCCGTCCCTACTGGCTCTGGTATGGGAAGGCAGAAGTCTGGAAGTTGAACCTACATCTCTGTCTTCACTTAAGTCATCTCTGCAAATGATGCCACTCCCCTCAGGAGCAGGGTTCTGTTACATAATCAGCACCTTTTGTTGTCGTCGTGGGATTAGAGTGTTTTCTCTTGGTGTTGCTCATTAGCTTGCATTGTTTCAGAAACCGTAATTTTTATTAGAGTTTGCTAGATTTGCATAAGCGTAAAAGTATAAAAACGCTGGATATATATTTATATTTGCTGGAGTGTTTCGGAGTGTATAAGTGTGAGTGTGTTCAAGGAATAAAGATTGTTTTGTCTTCTTTTAATTTTTCAACCGGAGTAGTTAACAGGTTCGACACCTGGCTACCTGCATTACTAGCCACCGGGCTAGTGATTTCTAGAATTTACTAGCCCGAAGCAAAACTTGGTAGCCCCGATCAATTTTCCTCAAGATCTACTTCAACCCCAAGCACGTAAACCTTCCTCTAAACTTATTGCCAAGGTCTTTTAAAATGATAAAGAATGCATTTTTTCTTCGTACCTAATTTGTCAAAAATCGCTTCAAGTGCAAGGCATCACAACGTTGGTAGGGAGAAGACTGGGGAAGACATTGACCATTAAGCTCAGAGTCTGGGATCCAGCGATGTTACGAACGACACGCAACATAAAAAAGATGCCAGGGGTCCGTTTCTCGAAAGACCCGAAACTTTTCGGGTGACATAATTCTCTTTGTATCTTCAAAACGAAAGTGTTCCGTGTCACGAAACTTCTCAGTTATTTTAATTTTTATTCCCTTAACGACATATAAAAAGACCAGCTTTACAGAATAAGCGGGTCGGACTTTTACGAATGGCTTTTCGGGCCCATAAAGTTTTCGGGTCTTTTGAGAAACGCACGCCAGAAGATGATAGATTTATGTTTTCTTTATTGGTATTATCGTTGCATTTTAAACTTTCTTGTTTTTTTAATCAACTGTGACCTTCAAACTAAAACTAATTCTATCTAGTTTATTTCCATTTTTCTACTAGCCAGCGGGCTACTAAACGTGGTTTTTTACTAGCCCGACAAAATTTTTACTAGCCTCGGGCTACCGGGCTAGCGGAGATGTCGAACCCTGAGGAGATTCAAGCACACCTTCCCTCTCCTTCTCCAGGCGGCCTCGATTGCCAGTTTGGTTCCTCCAACTCACCTCCTTCTCCGGGTTCCCACGTCGATATAGCTTCAAGTTGTCAAAATGTACAACCTTTGAGCGGGTTACAGGGTCTTGTGGTCTCTTGATGCGGTAGTTGACCTCAGTTGTACGTTCCAACACTTCGTAAGGCCCCTTCCATTTCCGGTGAAATTTGGCGGCCTCGCCAGGTCTCAGCTGAGGGTCGAACAGGAATACCTGGTCTCCGGGCTGGTAGAGGCGCTGTTTGACTCCACGGTCAAAATACTCTTTCTGTCGGTGCTGTGCCGTTCTCGGGTGCTCCCGGACATCCCGGAAAGCATTATAGAGCTGACTCTTCAACTGCGACACATAATCTCCATAATGATCAGGTGTTGCTTCTGGGACACCCACCAAAACATCTAAGGGAAGCCGCATCTCCCTGCCAAACATTCATCATGCAAGGCCATCATACAAGGCCCTAGGTGCTGGTCCCATGTTTCAGGGTCGCTTTTCACTCTTGCCATTAAGAGCCCCTTGATGCTCTTGTTGGCATTCTCCGCCTGTCCATTTCCTGCTGGGTGATATGCTGTTGTTCTGGTTTTTCGGATTTCGAGCATTTGGCAAAGCTCACCAAAGAGGCGGGACTCAAAATTACGCCCTTGGTCGGAACGGATGGAATCCGGGGCACCATACTGATAAACCCAGTTGTCCACCAAGGCTCTCGCGCAGGTTTTTGCTCTCTGGTTTGGTATGGCATAGGCCTCTACCCACTTTGTAAACGGACACTGGACAGTCAAGATGTAACGGTTACCACGTTTGGTTTTGGGAAGTGGGCCAACCATATCAATGTCAAGTCGCTGGAAAGGGTAAGACGAAGGAATAGGGCGGAACGGTGCCTTGGGCGTTTTCCTGGGGGGCTTGCACTCGGCACAGGTTAAACATACGGTACAACGGTCTTTCACAGCTTTTGCAAGGCCAGGCCTCCAGAATCTGGCTTGAACTTTCCGTAACGTCTTCAGCTGTCCGAGGTGGCTCCCTTCTAGCCCATCGTGTAACCGTTGCAGTGCTGGTTTTACAAGAGGTTCCGGGAGGACGATCCTGGGTTTCAGTTTCTTTGACCTCTCCTTTGGGCAAATTCGCAGTACATTATCCTTTAACTCCAGTAATTCGTGTTGCGCTCATATTGCCCTGGAGATGGGACTCAGAGAAAGAAGTTCGCCAGGTGATGGTTTGGGTTTGCCTTCTCCCATGCTTGCAATCACTGAGTTAATATCTGGGTCACTGCGTTGGGCTTGGGCAATTTCGTACGTAGTCCATGATAATTTGTTTTCCTGGGTTTTGGACTCCCCTTCTTTCGACTTGCTTTGTTGTAGGAATGCTGCGGAAACATATTCAGTATCACCACATGATGGGCAACCTCCATGTTTTCGTCTCAGCCTACGAGATAATGCAGCAGCATCTGCGTTAGCATGACTCAGTCCAGGGCGGTGTTCAACAGTGAAGTCGTATTCCTGGAGCCTCTCCAGCCAACGAGCTACCTGTCCCTCTGGTTGTTTAAATGACATCAGCCACGTCAAGGGGTGATGGTCTGTCCGCACAAGAAAGTTTCGTCCGAGAAGGTAATAACGGAAGTGATTAATGAAGTCAACCAGAGCAAGCATTTCAAGACTGGTGGCACAATAATTTCTTTCGTGGCAGTGTAATGCACGACTTCCATAAGCAAGAACACGCTCGGTACCATCAGGTTGCTTTTGAGAGAGCACAGCACCAATACCATGACCACTACTTGCATTAGCATCAAGGATGAAGTGGCCGCTGAAGAATCGTCTGTAGTATGTCACAAGGCCCAAGAACCCTTTCAGCTCAGAAATACTTGTGGGAGTTGGCCAGTCACGGACAGCTGCTATTTTCTCGGGGTCGGTCTGTATCCCGTCGGCTGAGACTACATGCCCCAAGAAAGAAACTTGCCGCTGGAGGAAGATGCACTTTGGCGATTTTAATTTCAACCCGGCATCTCGCAGCCTTTCGAAAACAGAACGGAGGCGGGACAGGTGTTCATCAAAGGTGCCTGACATGATGATGATGTCATCTAAGTAGACCAGACACTCTCTCCAAGTAAGACCTTGAAGTGCAAGATTCATCAGCCGGGTGAAGGTTCCAGGTCCATTGGTTACCCCAAAGGGTAGGCAGGTCCACTGAAACTGACCCCGATGTGTGACGAATGCGGTTTTTGGGCGGTCCTTCTTTGCGACGGGAACTTGCCAGTACCCAGAGGCTAGGTCAAGGCAGCTAAACTATTTCGCACCACCCAAGGATTCCAAGATGTCATCTGACCTCGGAAGGGGTTGGGCATCTTTAACAGTTACAGCATTAAGCTTCCTGTAGTCTATGTAAAGACGGTAGCTTCCATCATGCCTTTTGGCCAAAACAATAGGGCTGCTCCAGGTACTGTTAGATGGTTCAATTCTCCCTTGCGTTAAGAGCTTGGAGAGCTGTCTATCAACCTCGTCTCGAACGGGGGAAGTCGAGGAGGTGCTTGCTTGACTGGGGTAGCTGAACCGGTGTCGATGGTGTGTTCTAACAAATGGGTACGGCCTAAGTTTCCATCCCCAACGGCGAATAGATCTCTCTATTCTTCTAGGGGGCCATTAAAAGATCGCCTCTCCCCTTCTGAAAGTCCAGAGAAGTCAGCACGAATCCCTCGTTTCCAGACAGGCGATTCAAAGAAAGGCGTTTCCACCCGAGCATCTTGTTTTGCCTTGTTTTCGGTGCAGGTTTCCTCCAACTCGAACAAATTTACTGAAGCGTCGATGTGATCAATGGGGTAAAACTGAGCCACAGTTTGGCCTGGCCTCAACAACATGGTTTGCTCTGAGAAATTTGCCATGCGGACAGGAGTTTTCCCTTCCTTTCGAACGCTCAAGGTGCGTGCTATGCAGAACCTGCTTGCGAGCTTTTCTGCTTGCTTTTCCGGGATCCATCCAGGATCCCGGGAGTCCCGTCGTTCCGTTCAAAACCGGGTTCAATTTTACACACAAAACCACTTCGGTTCCCGCTTTT
>BLFN01000448.1:280976-283476 GCA_014634225.1 Acropora yongei
ACACAATCAACAATCGATCCAACAACTGCTTAATTGGAACTGTTGACAGCGAACTGGTCAATTGAAACGAAACTGACAAAAATATTATTGACTATGGATGAATGAAAACAAAGTCCAGGCAAAAGAAAGAAACTGATCGAGAACTACCTATTTCACACTTCCGCTTCGTCGATAGCCTTTCACAACTAAATGGGGATGAGGTAGACTGATAGATTTACGGCTTAGCAACGGTCAGCACTCATTTCCATACTTCAAAATGACATGACGTCATTCGCGATCTTCGGAGAGTCGTCGATTTGTGCTTATTAATACGGACTTTAAGAAACGAGGACGCGGTGGTCCGGAAAAACGTGAGGACCTAGGGTGGACTGGGGAGAGCACCGCGTTCCAAGCGCGGGAAATTTGTAGTTAAGAACAACACAACTTTTCATGAAACGCGGTCTGCAAAACAGTGAGAACACTTGAAATTCGTCAACAGAATGACTCAAAACTCGTTTAAGACTGTACAGGAAGCACTACTATTTTCTTTTCAAGAAGAAGTAATAGACATCGAAGAATTTGCTGCGCTTTATGATCAATACACTCCACAAAACCTTCCATTTCGCCACTGGGATTACGAAAGATTTTCCCTCCGAATCGAAACAAAGACCCAGCCGAGTGTAAGGCGGACTTCAGATTTGAAAAGACAGACGTCCCTTTGTTGGTCGATGCTTTACACATGCCTGATACCTTCATATGTCCGAATGGCACCATTTGTGATGCAACAGAAGGAGTTTGTGTTATGCTAAAGCGCTTTGCCTATCCATGCAGACTGTCTGATATGATTCCAATTTTTGGAAGATCAGTACCCGAGCTTAGTATGATAAGCAATGAAGTCACCGAGTGGATGTACAATGTTCATGGCCATAGGATATCTGAGTGGAATCATTTTATCATGTCTCCAGACCAACTGCAAACTTACTCTGAAGCAATTCATGACAAAGGTGCGGCCTTGGACAACTGCTTCGGCTTTGTTGATGGAACAGTTCGCCCCATATCAAAACCAGGAGTCAATCAGAGAGCTGTTTACAACGGTCACAAACGAGTTCACGCTCTTAAATTCCAATCTGTGGCATTACCAAATGGGTTGATCGGCCATCTGTTTGGACCAGTGGGTGAGATTTATTTAATATATGCATTATCCATAGTAGTATTCTACCATAGCTGTTTTTGTTTTCGGAAAACGAAAACAAAACAACAGAAGCTCAAAATCAAAAGATTTTTACTGTATAAGGATTATTTAACACTCGTTGAAATACTCTTATTCTGGCCATCATGATTGTTTTGCAATATTTAAAGTATCCATAGGTCATAAGTGCCTTGACTGCAAGAACAGCAAATCCTATGTTCATCTAGCCATCTTAATTGAGCTAAGATCAATGCTCTCTTTCTGAAAATTTTCTGCATGCTTATTTGTTGACTGATTTTTGTTTGGTTGCTTTTGTTTAGAGGGACGAAGGCATGATGCAAGAATGCTAGATATGTCTGGCCTCTATGCTGACCTGACACAATTTGCTTTTTCCGCTACTGGACAAGAGATGTGCATCTATGGGGATCCTGCATACCCCCTGCGTATCCATCTACAATGCCCCTTCAGACATGGAGTCCTAACCAGACAAATGGAAGAGTTTAATAGATCTATGAGTTCAGTGCGTACGAGTGTGGAATGGTTGTTTGGAGATATCGTCAACTATTTTAAGTTTATTGACTACAAAAAAAATCTCAAAATAGGCCTTAGCCATGTAGGAAAAATGTACACTGTTTGTGCACTTCTGCAAAATGCTTTGACTTGCCTTTACTCAAATACAACTGCTGATTACTTTGGACTCGAGCCACCGTCACTGGCTGATTACTTTAGCTAAAAAAATCTAGCCTTTTAACAGAAACACTTTCAATATCTTTACATTAAACCTTGCATCCAATTGAACAGTTTTGTTGTCTAAGGTAACTCCCAAAATAGCAAGTTTAAAGAAAGGTGTGGCAAATGATCCTCAGAGTTTTACATGTAACTTTAAAAGCTCATTAATGAGAATTAATTGGCACTGATTAACGAGTTTGTCTGCCTTGAACATAGTTGAAAAACAACAAACACACAAACAAACTAATGTCTATTTTTCAAGCATTCTATTCATGATGCCCATGAACTGCTGCATCATGAGCATTTGTTGTTGCTGAAACTGCTGCTGTTGCTGCTGGAATTGCATTTGTTGCTGGTGCATAACCTTCAGCATGTCACCTTGTTGTTGCTGCCTTTCTTTTTCCAGATGAAGTTCCTTTTCCCTTATTTCGGCATTCTTTTGTGCCTTTTCCTTTAGATACTCCATGGCATCTCCAGTTGTTCTTCTTCTTCGTTTTGGTTTGTCCTCACCATCTTCTTCTAATTCCCTTTTTTTGGTTTGGGAAAGCCTCTCCATAGCTTTCATTCTTACATCTTCTGCTTTAGCTCTGTCATCTTTTACAG
>BLFN01000448.1:326270-328770 GCA_014634225.1 Acropora yongei
GAAAATAAAGGCTTGGGGATGCCATCGTTGATGCTGTGACCCTTAGGAGAGGAGAGATCAAGACTCAAACGCCATTGACCAGGTTGATTGTTCTTCGGAATAACCCCAAAACGGCTGATGTGTAACTCTGGGCAAGGCTAGGTAGTAAATGGGCCTGCCACTCTTCCGCAAGAGACCTCTGTCTCAAGGTAAGCATCTATGACTGACAGGTGAACAAGGGCAGACGACATGTTAGCGGAGGCTGAACGCATGGAAACTGATGATGCCTCAAAACCAGTGCAAAATCCCTCCCTAAGTCCAGTAAGAAAATAGGAAGCTGCTGCCTGATCAGGGTAGTTACGCAACTCTGCCTCAAACTGGGACAACTGCAACGGGGAGACTACATGTACAGGGGATAATGGGGTAAATGAACGAACTGGAACAGGACCACTGGGTGTAACTGCTGAGCCTACACACTGCGAAGCCACCGAGAGCGGCACGCCACGCTGTAGGTCAAGCAAATAAGAACAATACTATTTACACTATATACACAAGGAGTGACCGGGAAATATTCCCACTCAAAGACGCCCCCTTTTGGCAGGGGAAGGGGCGACAGGACTGGGGTTGCAAAAGGGATAGCTAACCCAAGAGTGAGCCCCATCAAATGAGCTGCAGACATGGCGGAAGCGGCATTCCCCAAATGGCCATTATTCCATGAGGTGCAGTGAGGGGTGGGAGAACTGTTGCCTCGACTAGTAGCCGACCACCAGCTTATTGAGAGGGCGTGCCGGAGACCGCAAATGAAAATTATACAAGTCCAAATTCATCTTGCTCCAGTCCGTTGAACCCGTTGCGGCCGCATCCCTACGAAAGGCCAGATCATATTCCAGCCACGCCCGATCTGAAGAGTGACGAGCCGTTTGGATGATCAACAATTTGTATTTTGTGAGGTCTGGCCATCGATGAGGGTGAGCTGCGCACAGCACCATCTGATAAATTGTGAAAGCTTCCGTCCAAGTCAGAATATCCGAAATTTCCACTAACCGACGTTTCTGCGACACCAGCAGCTTGCCGTCCAAGAAGGTATGCGGTTCCTGAGATCTTTCCCAGAGATTCTTGCTGGTGATTACAGGAAACGCAGCTGACAGAGCCGCAAGACTTACAAAGCCAAACCCTTATGTCCCTGTCAGCTGCTTTCTGCATTTCGGCAAAAAGAAGGTGACTTCAAAACAAGAAAATTTGGATTGAATTGGCCAGCTCTCTTTACATGGTGGAAAGGCCTCCTTTACTGGATCCCCACCAACAAGCCAAAATGGTGACTTGGAGTTAGCTGGAGCCATGAGTAATGTCCTTGATGCAGGTTCACCACATATTTCTCTATTGTTCTAGTAAAGGTTCTGTTTTTACCTTACTTTTATTAAAGATTATTTGTTTCTGTTGTGCATAACAATAATTATTGGCCAGTTTCCAGTATATCACCCACAACTCTAATGCCACCCATAGGACCTCACGGGTTACAACACCCACAACCCCGATAAATGTTGATGTAGATTCATGCAGTACATACATTGTAATCAAAGACCATTGAATTCTACATTAATTTTTCCAGATACCTCAAAAATCACTAATACAGTCAACCATATTTTATTGTTGGTATTTCCCATTTTACTTCTTCATTCAAAATGGACTAGTGGAATAACTTAGAAGCCCCTTCACAATTTTAATGATGATACATGAAAGATGAACTGGCATGGAATGCACCTGTGGGTGAATGGTGTAAAAAATGATCGTTGCCATTCCATCTCTCGTATATATAAAGCTGAATGAAAATCACATTGCTGAGCCCACAGTGGTAGGGGGACACTTTGAGTAAAGAAGAACTCAGTCGAGTGACCTAACTCGCTGGGAGTTCTTGTAGTGTTAAGAGTATCTTACTTGCATTATAGAGGTCATGGGTTTAATTCCTACATGGGGCTCTGAAATTTTTTCAGTAGTTCCTTCAGACAGGAAAAAAAAGGCCAACAGACGAGGGCCTGCCTTTGAAATGAAGCAAATTTCTTCCTATGTAGGGCACTTTCAAAAACCTAAATTTTTGTTCATGGCACTGGCAGGGGCAATACAGGACATCACAAATCACAACCGCACATCGTTGAATCAAATTAGTTCATATTTCACGAACTTTTGCCTGTAAAATTGAACTTTGACAAATAGGAAAACCAAAGATACCTTCCATTTCTCATAGAGCGTATATTGATGTTGAACAATAGAACCATTTTGCTTGGTGTTCCAAGCAGTAATATTATTCACATGGATTAGCATACTGCAGCTCGATCTGAGAAAAGCAATAGTAAACACCAGTCTCCTTGGAGTGAAAACCATTTCAGTCGCAATTACATATTGGTCCAATCATGCATTTGACATTCAAGCAAATCTGGCAATAACCCTTTGACAACCAATTATTCCAGTTATTTCTTGTCTATGCATAAGGATACCCAATGTGGGGACTGGGAAGAGCATGATG
>BLFN01000453.1:40000-45696 GCA_014634225.1 Acropora yongei
TCTACAAAACATAAAAGAGCGAACTCTCAGGAAGTCGGCTTTCTTTTGCAAGTCTACAACCATCTCAGCTATTTTTGAACCGAAACGCGATTTCTTTTAAAAATCTGTGAACCAAACCAAGTGACCACTAATGACGTCTAATTTTAAATGCCAAACTGTCGCTAAGTTCAATTCATTACTTGTAGTCATCATAACACAAAGCCTCGCCCATTAGATGCAGACCTTATTATTGGAACAATCTTGAGTGCTTTAGTGGATATTTGTATACTTCTAGATAAATAAGCTCGCACACAGTCTGTTCCAAAACTCCGAGAGTCCGGTCCGATTACCAAAGGTGAGTTTCATTTTGATTCTTCTAGGATGAGGTTTTTACTGAGGTTTTTCCACTGAAAGGACATGACAGATGCGATTCGAAGTTTAGTAAATATATAAATTTTCTGCGTTTTGGAAATCATTCTGCTTTCCAGGCCGCAGGTTATCTACAGTTTCCTGAACTTTCGGTAGTAAGACTAATTGAGTATTCGTCTTGTAGGAATTAAGGTCCAAGCAGCTTTTTATCGGCGCTAGTGGATATCCATTGTATACCTCAAGATTTGCGAAAATTTAAACTAATTCAGTCTTTTATTGTAACTGAAAAATGCAGAGTTCTTTTTCAAGAGAATGTCTTCTTGCTTGTTTATTAGGTTTGTTTGTAGTTATGTAAAAGGGATTTTAAACAGCTAAAGGAAACCTCTTCATTATTTAATTAAATAGGACACTTTATTAACAAGTGCTATGACTAAAAACTTTCCACTCTGAAGGGTGCTCCTTGTTCATTAAAATGTTAAATTTAAATTGCACTTACATGATTCGTTTATCCCAAACATGCATGTTCGATTTTACTCACTGTTATCTTTCTTTTGATTGCACTTGTGGTCTTTATACCAAATTGTGCTTCCAAGTGAAGTGAACATTGGCCAACTTCTCAGGCGACTAACTATGCGTCTCCTGTAGTGAAGACGTTACGTTAGTTTTACACTAAGCTTATATTTCGACGCAAGAAAGTTGATAGTTGCACTTGACGAGTTAACTATCTTCTACTTTACATTAGAATGCTCAACAGGACACTCGAGAAGCACTTGTCAAAGTCCTTCTGACAGATCATGGGTCTCTAGTACATTAAATTGTCTAGAAATCTTTGAATTATTTTCACCTGTTCACTCACATTAGTTTCTTCAACTGTAAAAGAATTTTTACCCTTTTTTGTGTGTGACTCTCTCTCACCATAGCTCGTCTTTCCAAAAAGGATGCAAGACGTTTTAATTTAATTTATTCGTTTATTTGTGATCCAGATTTAAGATTAAGTTTTTTAAATTGCGGGATGCCATCGTGGAATGGTATTAAGCGGGCGCTTTAGAGTCTACAGAACATGAGAGAAAGAACACTTCAAGAAGGCAACTCTACATCCCTCTCAGTGATTTTTGATCAGAAATGGGGTTTCCTTTGAAAATCTTTGAACCAATCCAACCGTCTACTGATGACTTTTTCTTAAGTCATTCTGAATTACCTTTTGAATTGTCACTAAGTTCATCTTATTACTTGTGTTTATCATAATACTAAGTCCCGCGCAATAGTTTTAGACCTTGTTATTAGCACAATCTTGAGAGCTTTAGTGGATATTTATATGTTTTTCAGATAACAAAGCTCGCAAACAGTCTGCTCCCAGACGCTGAGAGTCTGACATTGCCCGATTACCAAAGGTGAGC
The DNA here is from genome assembly GCA_014634225.1 of Acropora yongei. Lineage (NCBI taxonomy): Eukaryota > Metazoa > Cnidaria > Anthozoa > Scleractinia > Acroporidae > Acropora > Acropora yongei. The sequence continues at coordinate 41,746 of BLFN01000453.1, forward strand.
TAGTTTCATTTTGATTCTACAAGGGTGCGGTGTTTTACTTCATCAGTTAGTCTATTCACTGACAGGACATGACAGATGTGATTCGAAGTTTTATTTGAATCTGTGATGGTAACTGAAAATTGCAGAGTTCTTTTGAAATCGAATGTCTTTTTCCTTGTTAATTAGGTTTATTTTTGGTTATAAGAAAGGATTTTTGAACAGCTACAGCTAGGTCCATATTTAATTAAATAGAAATCTGCATGGTTCTGTGGCGGATCAATTGAGACTAGGCTGTCTCCTTGTTAACGTCAATGGCCGCAACTTCAACTAAACTTGAATACTCACAAATAAATGTTGTCTTGGAAAAGCAGACCATTTCATGTCTTGCAAGCTGACTGTCAAACAAGATATCATCATCCACTTAAAGTGATAGCCTAGTTGACTGCTATGTTAAATCTAAACTGCACTTACATGATTCATTTATCCTAAACATGCAACCTCGATTTTATTGGCTTTTGTCTTTCATTTTGATTTCAGTTGTCTTCTTCATAGCAAATTGTGCGACCAACGTTCTCCGCGAAATTTATTGTGTTAAGGATTAGGAAAATTAGCACTCATGATTGCGCACCGAAAAGAAATAGCTCTTGCATTCAATTTTGCGAAATGAGACAAGTCGATAGAAAACGTGAATAAATCAGAGATTGTGCTTCTTCCAGCCGCTTTACAAACTTCAGTCTATCCCTGCTGCATTTCCGCCAATCCTTGAACTGTTTTTTCTTCGTCACGGTACAGTAGGGGAGCCGGGATGGTGCAGTAGGGAGAGCGCACGCCTCCCGCCGCTGTGGCCGGGGTTTGATTCCCGGCCCCGGCGTCACATGTGGGTTGAGTTTGTTGTTGTTTCTAGTCCCTCCTCCGAGGGTTTTCCTCCGGGTTTTCCGGTTTTCCTCGCTCCACAAATATCAACACTTCGATCTGGAAAAAAATGGACGAAGAGCCACTTCGTGGAAATGCCACTGCAAATTTCATTATTATTATTATTATTATTATAATTATCATCATCATCATCATCATCATCATCATCATCATCATCAGCACCATCATCATCATCATCATTATTATTATTATTATTATTATTGTATTACTGGAGGCTGCTTTTTTTACTAACTGTATTGGTCTATTTACTGAAACCAATAACTGTGGTATTCGTACACAAAAAGTTAATCTTGGAATTAATTTAGGAGAATCTTTGAATGGTCGTCATTACAAATTGACAAGTGAAGGTGTATTGTTTACAAAAAAGAGAGAATATTCTACTGTTTATTTATTTTACCCCTGACCCCTCCCGCCGTTTTGGCTTGGAGTTATCAAAGTTCTTTATATATCTGAATATAGAGTGTGTGCACCTGACCTCATCAAATTCTCAAATCCAAAACAAAAGAGCCACTAAAGGTTTTATCCTCGTCAGGCATAAGAGGTACCAAATTTATACCTGTTTACAACTTTCCAGCTCAATAGCATCCTTCGTGTGGAAACCAGCACATTTTAAACTTCGAAGTTATGGCGGTGCGTGACATAACGCGAAGATCGCTTTTGTCGAAAGATATACACTTATTTCGTGATTTTTGGCCATTTTAGGAGTTAAAGTATCAGGAAAAGTGCTTTTCTAAATATTGTTTGGTTCGGTTTAGATAATCAGTCGACTAGACAGCCAAAGTAAGTTCCAGATGTTTACACTATTTACTGGCCGCCATGTTGGAGGACTAAAGAGGTCCTCCAACATGGCGGCTCCATACTAGGCTCTGTAATTTTGTGCGGAACATTTCGACGAATATCTCAGCTTTGGGAGAACGCACACATCTTAAACTTGGAGAACTGTCTTCTTTATTTCTTGTCTACAATATCACAATTTTTTGACTATTTTATGACACACACTATTGATGTGAGACCTTACGAGAGCTGATATATGACCTGATGACAAAAGACAGGGCCCAAACCAGGGCCGTAGCCAGAAAAAACTTTTGACTGAGGCAATGTCCATGGAAGACTTATGACCGAAGCAATCTGTCCATGGTTAAGTTCTCTTCCTAGGTATATTAAGAGTGTTTATAATGACTATAAACAACAAAAGTGAAAGAAATTACCGAGGCAAGTGCCTCGGTTCGCCTGTTACTAGTTACGGCGGTGCAAACAGAATAGGCTAGAGTCCAGGGCTCTAACCATAAAACAGAAAAGCTAAAATTTTTGGGAAGCAAACAACTACATTCAAAAAAATAATATGATATCATGATTGAATATCTATTTCTTGTTTTTCTTTCTGACAGCTAAATACCAAGCGCTCGTCATGATTGCTTTGAGTTGTTTACTTTTTTCGTTTGTGTGCCTGGCGCGTTCCAGAAGTTATCACGACGGTCATTTTAACGATGAAAGCCAGGGTAAGCCATTGAAGAAACTACAATTTCTTTTTATACAGGACATTAAGCCTGGGTGGCGGCATGGATCTTGGCGCCTTTGATTTTAAAATGCAAATGCAATTAGAAATCCAAAAAAACCAACAAAGCCAACCAAAAGCAAAAACAAACAAACAAAGAAATTGGAAATCTATTTGGTACTGGTGCTTCCACGCAAAGCTTGTCTGGTTAATATATTTGAACTCAATAGAATGAGGTTTAAGTGCCGAGGTACCTTCACCACTTTATTACCTAATCAAGCACATGGTAAGAAGAAGAAAAAGTTGTATTTTTAGGACAATCGTTGTTTCCTAGAATTAACTGATAATAAACGAAAAGATCGAAATCGATAGGACGTTACCCTGATTTGGCATGAGAAATCAAATACCAAGATTTTTTTAGATATAAATTCAAGACGTTTTTTCCTCTTTTTTTTTTCAGGAGACAGGTTTTGCGTCGGTAAAGCTAATGGAAACTACCGGGATCTGGATAATTGTCACGGGTTCATCCAATGTTCAAACCAGATTACGTACAAACAGAACTGTAACCCTTCCCCGTTAAAATACAATGATAAAACGGACCAGTGTGATTGGCCATGGAATGTACAGTGTGACCAAGGTAGGTTTTGTTAAACCTCTTTCTTGTAAGAAATATTTTACAGTATCTAAGACCAGCTGTTCGAAGTAGATTAACATTCAGTAGATAGGTGCTTAAATTACCAAAACAAATCTCGCTATCCTGTGGATTTGTAACGAGCGGGGGCAACAACAACTTTCACTCAAAGAGTGCAACGGCCAACTGTTTAATTACTTGTCTCCTAGCGTTCAGCTTAACAGCACATGTCAAGTCTACTAGAGTACAGACACTACTACATAACGTGAGTCCCTTATATCCGGGCATTACTAAACCACGAAACAGCGAAACACCGAAACAGTTATTTTTTCCAACTTTTTTTTTCTTGAACACCGAAACTCACAAAGAAACAAATTCAGCTGATATTGGTTCTGTTGAGAAATTTGTGGCATCTGCAACGAGGGTCTCCAGACGTGGATGTCTCGATGCGCAATCGATTCATTAGATAAGCAATCTGGATGAAATTATCGCTCAGTCTCGTTGAAAAATCCTACTACAGTTGGAACGTCACCAACCACATGAGACCCACAATGTCAGGCCCCGACCTACAATGTCAGGCCCCCAAACTAAGCAGCGATTCCGGTCGTGTTCAAAGCGTTTTTCTCCCCGTACAGCGGGCAAAATTCATGAACATTTCGATCAACAAAATGGAACTCAATTATTATTCCCCCAACTGTGTTTTATTCCATTCTCAATTTGTCGCGTATCTAGCAAAATAGTTAAGCAGCGCCGGCCGACTTGACCTTTGCGGCGTAGTTATTGTTGGTCACGCTGGATAATGCCAAATTCGAGAAGAAGTACGGTATTGTGTTTCACAGCATCGAAAAACAAACGTTTTGGAAATTATTTAATAATAATAATACTTATTACTAATATTCCTCCTTTTCCATAC
>BLFN01000453.1:109232-115139 GCA_014634225.1 Acropora yongei
CTCTGTGCCCACTGTTCCTCTGTGCCTATAGTGCCTTCTGTTCCTCCGTGGCCACTGTTCCTCTGTTCCTACAGTTCCTCTCTGTCTACTGTTCCTCTGTGTCTACTGTTTCTCTGTGCCCACTTTCCCCTTTCCCTGTGCCCACTGTTCCTCCAGGACAGTGATTCATAAGTATGTGACGTCACTGGTGCGTCTTACACCGCACATATGCTAAACATCTGCTCAAAAATTTGATTAAGCAGTGCTGTAAAGACTGAAGGGAACGATCATGAGCTAATCGAAATCCTTTCCTCGCCGGAAGGAAGTCCTGAAAAGAAGTTCATTAACTCTCGTTTAGGCTTAGCGAAACAAAACTAAACCAAGTCATTCAGGAACGTTTTTTTCCAAAATAGTTCGTTTTCATCAAATAATGGTAAAAGTCTTTAATGTTTACATATGAGACGAGGCTGGTTGAAAAGAAGAAATAAGCGCAGGTTCATTAACGTTCGTTGAGGCGTAGCAAAATTCAATAAAAGTCAACCAAAACTAAACAAAGTCAGTTGTAGCGGGTGCGGTGGATTTAGGTAGATTTACGAGATCGGGCGGAGAAAGCCATTACTATAAGACCAAACCAATCTCCTCATTCCTTATATTGGCTTGTTTATTAGAGGCTTGGAATCACGTAAAAACTGAAAAGGTAATTATCACAAAAATCCATGAAAATGTAATTCGGAGCAAACGCTAATCAATACACGACTTAAACTCATGCTACACGTGGCATACGCAATGTTATTTTAAATTACTAATATTACTCGTAGAAGCTAAAAGAAATCACTAATCGAAAAGTACTTAATTAAGGAACATAACACTAAATCATCCAAAACTATCTCATATTTCTTTCTCCGATCCTTCAATAGAAATCAATCTTCCTTTCTCTCTTTGCGTAAGAATAGCGTATCGCGAACAGAAAACCACTAAAACTTCGAAGAAGACGACCCCCTCTGGTTCTCGTAACACCGGAAATTACCTAAACTTAATGACAGATCACTAACAATCATTTACATCACTCTAGTTACATCACTAACAATCATTTACATCACTTTAGTTTCTTCAACGGTAAAAGTTTTGCCTCTTTTTTGTCACTCATTTACTATAACTCAACTTTAAAAAAGAATGCAGGGAGCTTTAACCAAATTATTTGTTTACTTGTGATTCAGAGCTAAAATAGTTCAGTACTAAATCTGTGGAATGCCTTCGGGAGATGATCATAAATTGACGCTTTAAAGTCTACAAAACATAAAAGAACGAACACTCAGTCGGTATCAGAGAAAGTTATCAGAGAAAGTTGATAGTTGCACTGGACGAGTTAACTATCTTCTACTTTACATTAGAATGCTCAACAGGACACTCGAGAAGCACTTGTCAAAGTCCTTCCGACAGATCATGGGTCTCTAGTACATTAAATTGTCTAGAAATCTTTGAATTATTTTCACCTGTTCACTCACATTAGTTTCTTCAACTGTAAAAGAATTTTTACCCTTTTTTGTGTGTCTCTCTCTCACCATAGCTCGTCTTTCCAAAAAGGATGCAAGACGTTTTAATTTAATTTATTCGTTCATTTGTGATCCAGATTTAAGATTAAGTTTTTTGAATTGCGAGATGCCATCGTGGAATGGTATTAAGTGGACGCTTTAGAGTCTACAGAACATGAGAGAAAGAACACTCAAGAAGGGGCTTTCTTTGGCAACTCTACATCCCTCTCAGCGATTTTTGATCAGAAATGGGGTTTTCTTTGAAAATCTTTGAACCATTCCAACCGTCTACTTATGACTTTTTCTTAAGTCATTCTGAATCACCTTTTGAATTGTCACTAAGTTCATCTTATTACTTGTGTTTATCATAACACTAAGTCCCGCGTAATAGTTTTAGACCTTGTTATTAGCACAATCTTGAGAGCTTTAGTGGATATTTATATATTTTTAGATAACAAAGCTCGCAAACAGTCTGCTCCCAGACGCTGAGAGTCTGACATTGCCCGATTGCCAAAGGTGAGCTAGTTTCATTTTGATTCTACAAGGGTGCGGTGTTTTACTTCATCAGTTAGTCTATTCACTGACAGGACATGACAGATGTGATTCGAAGTTTTATTTGAATCTGTGATGGTAACTGAAAATTGCAGAGTTCTTTTGAAATCGAATGTCTTTTTCCTTGTTAATTAGGTTTATTTTTAGTTATAAGAAATGATTTTTGAACAGCTAAAGCTAGGTCCATATTTAATTAAATAGAAATCTGCATAGTTCTGTGGCGGATTTTTTTTATAACGAGTTCTATCGGCTCACATCTTTTCACTATGAAGGGTGCGCCTGTATTGGTGAAGCCGTTTTGAGGTCGTTTTAGTTATATAAAGCTAGGAAGGTGACCCTATGAATTACATCCATCTTATGCTCAAATTACCGTTAACTTATTCTTTATTTATCGATCGAGACTAGGCTGTCTCCTTGTTAACTTCAATGGCCGCAACTAAACTTGAATACTCACAAATAAATGTTCTCTTGGAAAAGCGGACCATTTCATGTCTTGCAAGTTGACGGTCAAACAAGATATCATCATCCAGTTAAAGTGATAGCCTAGTTGATTGCTATGTTAAATCTAAACTGCACTTACATGATTCATTTACCCTAAACATGCAACCTCGATTTTATTGGCCTTTGCCTTTCATTTTGATTTCAGTTGTCTTCTTCGTAGCAAATTGTGCGACCAACGTTCTCCGCGAAATTTATTGTGTTAAGGATTAGGAAAATTAGCACTCATGATTGCGCACAGAAAAGAAATCGCTCTTGCATTCAATTTTGCGAAATGAGACAAGAGATTGTGCTTCTTCCAGCCGCTTTACAAACTTCAGTCTATCCCTGCTGCATTTTCGCCAATCCTTGAACTGTTTTTTCTTCGTCACGGTACAGTAGGGGAGCAAGGATGGTGCAGTAGGGAGAGCGCACGCCTCCCGCCGCTGTGGCCGGGGTTTGATTCCCGGCCCCGGCGTCACATGTGGGTTGAGTTTGTTGTTGTTTCTAGTCCCTGCTCCGAGGGTTTTCCTCCGGGTTTTCCGGTTTTCCTCCCTCCACAAATATCAACACTTTGATCTGGAAAAAAATGGACGAAGAGCCACTTCGTGGAAATGTCACTGCAAATTTCATTATTATTATTATCATTATCACCATCATCATCATCATCATCATCATCACCATCATCATCATCATCATCACCATCATCATAATTATTATTATTATTATTGTATTACTGGAGGCTGCTTTTTTTACTAACTGTATTGGTCTATTTACTGAAACCAATAACTGTGGTATTCGTACACAAAAAGCTAATCTTGGAATTTTAATTTAGGAGAATCTTTGAATGGTCGTCATTACAAATTGACAAGTGAAGGTGTATTGTTTACAAAAAAGAGAGAATATTCTACTGTTTATTTATTTTACCCCTCACCCCTCCCGCCGTTTTGGCTTGGAGTTATCAAAGTTCTTTATATATCTGAATATAGAGTGTCTGCACCTGACGTCATCAAATTCTCAAATCCAAAACAAAAGAGCCACTAAAGGTTTTATCCTCGTCAGGCATAAGAGGTACCAAATTTATACCAGTTTACAACTTTCCAGCTCAATAGCATCCTTCGTGTGGACACCAGCACATTTTCAACTTCGAAGTGATGGCGGTGCGTGACATAACGCGAAGATCGCTTTTGTCGAAAGATATACACTTATCTCGTGATTTTTGGCCATTTTAGGAGTTAAAGTATCAGGAAAAGTGCTTTTCTAAATATTGTTTGGTTCGGTTTAGATAATCAGTCGACTAGACAGCCAAAGTAAGTTCCAGATGTTTACACTATTTACTGGCCGCCTTGTTGGAGGACTAAAGAGGTCCTCCAACATGGCGGCTCCATACTAGGCTCTGTAATTTTGAGCGGAACATTTCGACGAATATCTCAGCTTTGGGAGAACGCACACACCTTAAACTTGGAGAACTGTCTTCTTTACTTATTGTCTACAATATCACAATTTTTTGACTTTGTCCGTTGCATGGTTTTTGATTTTTTTTTTTCTTGCGTGACACCGCACACACTCTATTGATGTGAGACCTTACGAGAGCTGATATATGACCTGATGACAAAAGACAGGGCCCAAACCAGGGCCGTAGCCAGAAAAAACTTATGACTGAGGCAATGTCCATGGAAGACTTATGACAGAGGCAATCTGTCCATGGTTGAGTTCTCTTCCTAGGTATTAAGAGTGTTTATAATGACTATAAACAATAAAAGTGAAAGAAATTACCGAGGCAAGTGCCTCGGTTCGCCTGTTACTAGCTACGGCGGTGCAAACAGGATATGCTAGAGTCAAGGGCGCTAACCATAAAACGGAAAAGCTAAAACCTGTTGGGAAGCAAACAACTACATTCAAAAAAATAATATGATATCATGATTGAATATCTATTTCTTGTTTTTCTTTCTGACAGCTAAATACCAAGCACTCGTCATGATTGCTTTGAGTTGTTTACTTTTTTCGTTTGTGTGCCTGGCGCATTCCAGAAGTTATCACGACGGTCATTTTAACGATGGAAGCCAGGGTAAGCGATTGAAGAAACTACAATTTCTTTTTATGCAGGACATTAAGCCTGGGTGGCGGCATGGATCTTGGCGCCTTTGATTTTAAAATGCAAATGAAATTAGAAATAAAAAAAAACCAACAAAGCCAACCAAAAACAAAAGCAGACAAACAAAGAAATTGGAAAAAATATTTAGTGCTGGTGCTTCCACGCAAAGCTTGTCTGGTTAATATATTTGAACTCAATAGAATTAGGTTTAAGTGCCGAGGTAGCTTCACCACTTAATTACCTAATCAAGCACATGGTAAGAATAAGAAAAAGTTGTATTTTTAGGACAATCGTTATAAAAGAAAAGATCGAAATCGATAGGACGTTACCCTGATTTGGCATGAGAAATCAAATACCAGGATTTTTTTAGATATAAATTCAAGACATTTTTTCCTCTTTTTTTTTTTTTTTTCTTTTCAGGAGACAGCTTTTGCGTCGGTAAAGTTAATGGAAACTACCGGGATCCAGATAATTGTCACGGGTTCATCCAATGTTCAAACCAGATTACGTACAAACAGCACTGTAACCCTTGCTCGTTAAAATACAATGAGAAAACGGACCAGTGTGATTGGCCATGGAATGTACAGTGTGACCAAGGTAGGTTTTGTTAAACCTCTTTCTTGTAAGAAATATTTTACAGTATCTAAGACCAGCTGTTCGAAGTAGATTGACATTCAGTAGATAGGTGCTTAAATTACCAAAACAAATCTCGCTATCCTGTAGATTTGTAACGCGCGGGGGCAACAACAACTTTCACTCAAAGAGTGCAACGGCCAACGGTTTAATTACTTGTCTCCTAGCGTTCAGCTTAACAGCACATGTCAAGTCTACTAGAGTACAGACACTACTACATAACGTGAGTCCCTTATATCCTGTATTACGCGTGCATCTGGCACTCATTACTCGCCATAACCGTCTTAGCACTTGTGCGAGCGTCACATTCAAATACAACTGTTGTACATTTTAGCTCGCGCACCTTGGCTCGTGCAATCACTCTATCGATTTCATTACAATATTGTGATATTCGATGAAAGGTAATGTTATCTATCCATTGAAAAACTTGAGCTACACTTCAATCCGGGGATAAGCAGTTCTTAAAATTGTACCGAACTTGTGGGGTACAATCGAACTCACGAGAGATTCCTTTTAGTCACTACGATTCAATTCATTTATTCTCACTGTCCCCCCGCTTACAATTCTCGTTCGACCAAAGAAAACCTGTCAAAAACTCTATCCTATCCGATTTCACATCAACACCTACATCCAAATGTA
>BLFN01000457.1:21908-24408 GCA_014634225.1 Acropora yongei
GTTTTTTCAAACGTTTCATCAATAATGTTCAGTTCAATTTTATGACAATCTCACATGAACTACTCGCAATAATTATTAGTCTTTGGTATGATGTACCAAAATTAAGAAAATAAAGAGGTAAGCTTCTTTTTTTCCCCATTTTTTCAGGACTTGTGCTGGAATTAAAAAGGAACCAGACGGTTGACATTGTAAACATTGCATTGCCAGGATCAAGAAAAGAAAACCTTGAAACAAATTAAGATGAACTTGAAAATTACTTTTACAGCAGACTTTAAATTTTCCTTGTAACTGTCGTTGATAGATCACCTGTTGCCTCCTTGTGCAACAAAAGTAGTCAAAAAGTGGTAAAGCAATTAGGCAGTATAGAAAGACCATAATATAATACTCTTTGTTTGTCCCTCCCAAAATTTTGCATAACCACTGCTTTTTTTTTTCTCTTTGGACTTAATGGTCCCAAGAGAAACTGGAAACAATGCTTGTATGAAATTTGGAAGGGCCAAACAAAGAGTATTATGGTATTTTTGACACTGGCTAATATGATTTTCTTATTGTTTTCAAGTTAATTAAAGTATTAAACATTTCCCACAACTTGCCACAAAAATGCTTTTTCCAATAAAGCTTTGCTGGCTACCTTTGAAACAATCTACAAACAAAGTGGGTGTTTATAGTCACCAGGATCTGACACCTCTGCCTTGTGTACAGTTTTCTTTCTTTCTTTCTTTCTTTATTTATTTTTTCACTTCTTCAATAAATCTACTAGTGATATACAAATATCTGAGCAAAAAAAAAATCTGACTTAAATGAGAAAAATTACAAACTTAAGGTACAAAGTCCATATGCAAAGTCCCCTTCTTTTTCAATTTTTCCATTTCATTAACTTTAAGACAAACGAACGTTTCTGTTTCATACTTAATTTTACCCCTTGTCTTTAACCCATTGACTCCTGAACCACCCCCCTTTGAAGAGTAAAATCATCTGCCACTTGATTAAAATCTACTAAGTGTCACTCCCAGGAGTCAATGGGTCAAGGCAGATCTGGCTTCCTCTGCAATCCTATAAATAGAAAATAAAGTAATTTTGCAATCTATAATATAACTAGAAATAGTTGAAATCTGTTAATCTTATCTGATTAGATTACAATGCAAACTTGTTAAGCACATATTTTTCACAATGAATGTTTCACTACAACATGATTTCACAATCTGCAAGGTGAGACAATTATAATGCCTCCTCGGGTCCAAAGCCTTGCGGGGGCAATTACTATCTCTTCATGATTCAGCGTACAGAACACTCAAACTGCCTGTGAATTAATAACTAACAAAAAAGCAAAACTAGCATAAATGTGATACCGAGTAATTATATAATTATATTTTGATATAATTATATATCATCTTCAGACTGATACAGAATTGTATTGAAATATTACCAGTATACATCAACGATTCCTTGCATTCGTTACATGTCTTATAGATACGATGTAATTACTCGGTATTACATTCATTCTATACCTATATTAAAACTATCAGCAGGTAATGGATTTTGGAGAAAGCAAAACTACTTTGAAAACAAAATGTGTCACTAATATTGCTAATTCAAACCAACTAGGATTTGATGCCTATTTCGATTGGTTCACCTTCAAAAATACTCCTCTTCCAAAGATCACTGAATGTTTAGTTCTACTGTAGCCTTATATCCACTCAAGGGATCGATGGATTGATTCCTGCGTTTAGCCCCGGGGTAATTTTTTCACTAATTGAAGGAGTCGATCACTTGTCCGAATTACTTGGCATGGCTAAAAGTACAGAAAGTAAATAAAAAGTGATATAAATTAAACGGATCTTATGCCTAAAGCCAATGGATTTCCCCCGAAAAACACCCTCAAAACACTTCCTTTTGGAAAGGGAGCCATTGAAGCTTTAGCTCTGATACATTCGCCAAATCGACGGATCGATTCCTGGGTTTAGTCCGGAGCTATCGTTTTCGCTAAGAGAAGGAATCAATCCGGCTGACTTAGCTGATAACATGGGTAGACAATTAAATGAAATCCAACCTTTCACAACGAGAAGAAAATTGATGGTTAGGATACTTTTCCAAAGGGTAAAACAATGACCTGACTTGTGTTTTAGACCCGCTGAACAAAATTTCAGTGCTTCATGCAAATTCAAGAAGCTGTCACACAAGTGATATCGTGACAAGCGCCGCATTCAAAACGAGGCAAAAAGATGTCGGATCGATTCCTGGATTTAGTCGCAAGTCACGGCAAAGTGTCAATCCGCTATCTTCAAATGCATACTGAAGGGACGTGGGGACCTGGGATGTATCGTATTTTTAAATAGGTTGGAGAGTTTTCAATAAATACATGAAGGGTAAAGTAGTTGAGCAATTTCATCGTGGATTGTGAGCGGTGTCTGTTTTGCCCCACAATCTGCGGAATAAACAGAAGGAACGCGATAGTAGCGTTGGGTAAAACGCCGGAGATTGCAAGAGGGCTTGCTCTTTT
>BLFN01000460.1:8678-11178 GCA_014634225.1 Acropora yongei
TAATAAAAACCTTGATTGGTGCTCGCTTTGATGCTTGAAATGATTGCATTTTTTTGCCCAGACTTTTTTGTGCCTTCTTTATTTTTTGTTCTTTGTGACACAAATTGACAAAGCTCATTTGTTATTGGGTAGACAGGGGTTCTAACCCCCTCCCCACCGGAGATGATGGTTCCAGCACCTGACAAATGGTCCGACTTATGACTGAATTTTTATTTTGTGGTATCATTCGCTCAGGAGTCGATTTTGGTTAGGGGAAGAACCCGTAGAACCCGAAGAAAGCCCTCGAGTCAGGTTTAAATGATTTCAACAGAAATGTGACGAAATGAAAAACGCTCTTTCGGGGCGTGTAGAGCTTGCAGAAAGTCATAAAAAATGTTTTCGCTCATTAAGATCGGTGACGTCCTCGTTACGTCACCTTCCTCATTGCGAAAGCTCCCTCGTAGCGAGCAATAACTCCAGTCGGTGGTCTGAGGGGGACTTGGACCGGGAAGTCCAGTGCCCTCAAACCACACGGCCATCCTGCCTTTTGTTAGATAAGAAGGAGGTCAATGTCTCATTTTACTGATTAGATCTCAGCGCCTACTTAAAGGATTTTGTTTAACCGGTCATTTTTCTATTTTAATATTACATTCAGTACTATTTACAGCTAAGAACTGGTTGAGAGTGACTGGTTTTTAATGATAGCTTATATGATTTGTTTGTGTATATCCATAGGATACGTTCCGTGAGAAACTATCTGAAATAAAGCAGACTAATTTCTTCCCTTATTAAGAGCCTCGGACATTAATGTAACCAGGAGAAGGGGGACAGTCGTCCTTTGACGCGCTACTCTGCTCATCTGTTTCCTTTTCGTTTTCTTGTAGGCTGAGGTCCATATAGGATCTGTCTTCCAGGCAGTTTTCGTAAACTCGTGACAGCTCCTCGTAGCGATATTTTCTCAGATCGATTGGTTGTTTGCCCGTTTCCCTATCAAATGGTGTAGAATATTCTCTGTCATTATTGTCTTCGTCAACATCGATCACAACTTCGACGCCGTTGTCGACGCATGCAGGCGAAGTAGGGTTATCATCCAATGGTCTTTGTTCCGTGTCGTTGTCATAGAGATTCTCATGTCCTTCGTTCTGGTCTTCAACTGGTACAAGATATTCCGCTTCCTCGATTTCTCCCTGATTATCTTCTGTGTTATCGGTATTTGGTAGCACTACGACTTCTGTCGTTTCACATTTGATCGAAACCAACTTCTCTTTCTTTTTCGTTCCACTTTCGTTAGATATGACAGGTTCCTCCAAGTCTTCTTTCCTCTCGGCTAATCTTTTAACGCAGCAGTAAAGAAGAAAAAGAAAGAAGACGACGATTAAAATGCAACAGGCCCCGAAAGCAGCACCATAAAGGAAAGCCGGGGATTGAAGAAGCTGGAAGAGTCCATCTAACGACTTGAAGTCTATTGGTGGAGTCGTCGAATTGATTTCTCCTGGATCTGAGATAAAGAAAGGGCAAAGAACTTAGGCATTTTGAAACTCTTAGCTAAACCAAATGCCTTGTTGGCAAACAAGGCGGGGCAGATACCTGAATGGATTATTATCACTGAATGCATGCCCTATGTTCAGATTGGCGTCATTATGCCATCATGCAGTTCAGACGTAATGTCGTTACTTTGCCGTGTTGCTTTCGTCAGTAGCTTCCATCAGTTTTCCTTGATTTATTATTCTTATTAAATTTAAAGCTGTTTCAAAATTTGAAGCCTGTCCTTTCTTCTTTAATTCACCTCCACGGAATTCGAGGCAAACCGAATTAGGTGTAAATAACATGGCGTCTCTATAAGCTCAATACTAAATATTTGTACTTTCCACTTCAGTTATAGATGGTGAGCTGAGATTCATTTGATTTCCGACTTATTCAAGGGATTAGCTTTTCCGCATTTTCTTGTTTTCATCCTTCACAGAAGTGGCCAAAATTTTGCGCAAACCGATGAGTAGGAGCATGCAACTCCACGACATTCCTGTCACGGTATTTTCATAGACCGGTTTATTTTTAGTTCGAATTTCCCTGGAGTGAGGCTCCCAATCACGAGAAACTGATTGACTTCACTGCGTCACTGGACCGGAACTGCTCTTCTTTCATATATAAAAAGAAAAGGTGTACTAAAAATAGATCAGTCTGTAAAAATGCCGTGACTTCGATTTAGTATGGGAGTTGCACGTTCCTTGTCATCGACTCCTAATGCAAACGTATTCCTCATCTAATTCAGCGGCATCAGACACTTTAGCAATAACACAACAAAAGATCATTCGACAAAATTTTTTGAATGGTGTGAGCGAATAACAACAGGCCCTTCGTTTATTAACGTATTTTCCAGCCAAACTCCTAAAATAACCTCAATCTAAACCATAAACGCTTGCGATTCTCTGTATCGGGGCATCAAAATATTCAATTTTTTTTTACTACCTCGTTCCCCTGTCACTCGAAAGTCAATTTTGTGTTGTCAAAAAAGTAGGCTACC
>BLFN01000462.1:216210-218710 GCA_014634225.1 Acropora yongei
GGAGCTTTGTCGTGAAATATCAAGATCACAATTATGTAACTATACGATAGCATGTAAGCATTACTAGTTCAGCCCAATGGCCCAGCAGGTGCAACCGAAGAAAATATTAATAGGAATAAGTTTGCCATTGTCACACGTGAACGTACAAAATAAATTGATAACGAAGACGTTGACTTCAAATGCAACTCGCTTATTTTCAACCACCAGCACTCGATTCGAACCAACTCATTTCCAGACGTGACAAAATATCAAGGCGACTAATAAATTAATCAAGTAACATCACAAAATGTGTTGATACATCACCCGCAAAGAGCATTAATATTCTTCAAGACGTCTTCCAAGAAATTCTGAAAGGCCACCATCCGAATTTTCTTGACAAGATTGTCCACACTACTGCAAAAGGGCAACTAAACCTTCGGAAAACTCCCCGGTCTTTGGGACGAAGAACCTCTTGGCAGCCATTATTGGTGTTCGTTCAGTGGCCCTCGAAAATAGCATTGATCAAAAACTGACGTCTCATTTCTTGATTTAAAAAAACAGCGTCTTGAATTACGTAACATCGAACTTGACATTCGAGGCGCACGTGATACGGACAGAGGTAATAAAATCATATCAATTGCAAGAAGTATGATTTAGTAAACAAACAAATTGATACTGATTATAGGCAACTTGATTGAAAATTGTGTGACTTGATTTATTTATTAGTCGCATTGATATTGTCACTTTCGGCGTAGCATAAATATTCTTCACTTGGAAATATTGTTTATGCATTAATCTTTTATAGCACATCATTTTCTTGGCTTCTTTCCTGGAAGGGTTTCAGACTTTATTTTTCCTTTCAACGAAAACACTATAGAATCACGTTCTAAAAATAACAACCACGCGCCTAATCAACATTCTTTGACAAAACCTCGCAAACCTAAGTGACGATGTCCGACTTACCATTGTGAATCTATCACTTACTCAAATACTTGCAGTTACAAATAAACCTCTGCCGAAAGTCGTTTCAGCTCCCGAAATTTAAATATGACAAAACATTCTCAAGGCGTAAATCAATTTCTACTTTAGACTTACTTGCTCTTCACTTCAAGATTTCATACATGCCAATTTTAGTTAGTGATAAAGGAGACCAAAGGATGTAGGTTTAAAAGACGAGAAGAGGGTAGAAGTTCAGTGTTTCTGAAACAAAGAACTGTGAAAAGAGTTGGTTCCCCAGCAATCATTTTCTGTCTTTTACCTATACTTTACCAAAGATTACTTTTGGCTCTGAGATAACCAAAATCAGCCGATAAATTAAGAGTCATTTTTTGAGGTCCTAGGCATGCCGTGCTTTTGTCAGAAGGTAACTTGTACTTATATTTTTTTTCCAAGGTTAGGTTTTGGTTGTATTGTACATGAAACTAACGAAGAAATGATCAGTGAAACGCTATGATGCAAGGAACGACAGGACCATTCAGTTACTAGTAAATGTCTTTAAGCAGTCTAAAAGCTTTTTTAGACATTGCTCCCTTGTTAAAATGTCATCCCGATCCACTACGCAGTAATTGTCATGACACGTAACAGCCATTAAATATTCACCATTTATGTCCCTTAATTTGCAAGACGAAAAATATCGTGTTTGTTCAGAGGCCAGCCTGTAACACGAAGAAGTCGTTAGAGACCAAATTCCAGACCTTTGTAACCTCAGTAAAAGCATTCGATTTCTTTCAAGTTTGTAAAACCGAAACCAGGAACCTATAAGGCTCATCTGCTCCTGAGCAAACTAATCCTTACCTAGCTTAGAGACGTTTCGAATTCAATACTTACAAAGGGTTTGTATTCGTCCAATGTATCGAGGGATAAAGATAACCATTTGTCGCGTAGATCATGGTCATAACACCATAAAAAGCATACTTCAGCTGGAGAAAAAAGGCCATTGCCATCTTGACCAAATTCTTAGTTGAAACTACTGAAGCACTTCGAACCTTGAAGTTGGTTACCACGAAATTAGCAAGCGAAAGTAAACAAGGCTAACGTCATGTCCGGTCATGGAACCGGAAGAACTGGAGGTCTTAATACAGGATCAAAGATACTAATTGGAATTTATTTTGATTTTGCCGATAACATCAGCTACTGAAGCCAAAAATTGCTTTAGATACGGAATTCGAATAGTCATTTAGTCGAGACAACGATCTTCAAATGGTATATGTAATGCGTGACAAATCCCTGACTGACTCGCGGCGCTCATGTGACTAGGTTTGGCAAACAATTAAATATAGTTCGATTACGGGTATTTTGTTTTGCTAATGAAGTAATAATCATTTTGGTAGGAGTAAATTTCGGGAGAACTGATACAGTTTGTTTCATTTCCTTCGTTTACAACTGCACCAAGTGTGCACTACACCCGTCCATCAAAATATGGCCTTACATTCCTATTCTTTCGTAACTTATTCCGGGAGTGTAACCTGTGTTATAATCTAGTCACGTTTGGAGTCACGTTGCCAGTAATTGGATATCTATG
>BLFN01000462.1:246698-249198 GCA_014634225.1 Acropora yongei
TGCCTCTCGTGTATTAGCAATGGCAACGCAATGGGAGAAAGTAAAATATATTTCCCGTTTGAGACCACAATTGGATGAAGTGAGTGCAAATGAAACGAGTGACATCGGCTTACAAGACTACCACGTAGAAATTCAAGTAAATGATGAACATTTTGCAAATACAATCGTAAAACGACTTAGTTTCAACGAGTACGGGGAGAAGCCCATGACGCATCTCTCGCAGCCGATTTTAAAGGCGAAATCGTACGATTGTGTTCGGCTGTCTGTTCATGATACCGAGAGGCAAAGCGCCTCACCACGTACAGCTCCAGTGAGAAGAAGCTCAAGTGTTTTTTCCTTGCTAAACGCAGATGAAATTGATGGAGATTTCACAAAGCGATCTCAAACTTTCGATAAACCGAAAACCCCACGGGTTCTCGTGAAGGATTTATTTTTAAATCATTCTTGGCATGACAACGAAATATCATTTGATTTCAAGGTGAGTTTTTTTTTTCCGCTAATGTTGCTCTTATTTTTTAGTAACATTTAATCACGAGAAAACTAACAAACCTCTCGCTTTGTAATTGACTTGTTGTTTCTCTTGAATTTTTAATATTCAATCCTATGTAAATTTTGATACTGAATGATAAACAGCACAGATCTTAATCTTACTATCTTATTTCGAATACTGCGATCGGTGGTTGTTTATGTTTGTTTGCCATCTTGATCTTCAGTGTTACTGATTTGAAACCGGTGTCAGACGATTTCCCTTAAATTTGTTTAAGGACTTACTTCTCGTCATCTACGTTGCATCAAATACAACTGACATTAAATGAAGCTAAGATTCAGCTGGAACGTTGCTGGGTTCTAATTGAGATGTATTTAATGTTGTCGGTCATTACGTTGAGTCAGTACTTCGTCCGCGGAGTACAAGGTAAGGTTTGACGGAAACGATGTTCTGAAACTCAAGGTTTATTAAAATCAGTAGACTGAGAAGAAAATTAGCAATTGTCTCATCTTCGTTTTATAGAATTGGCAAAAGGCTGATGAATAATTGAGCTTTATTACAAAACACGTCAATTTTTTGGTGGGGTTTCAGAGAATAATTTTAGCAGCTGTTATCAAGGCCACTTAAGCAAAGAAGGAAACGCCATTTTTTGTTGCATGAAATGATGTTGGCGATAAACTGCCGAAGATTTGTGTTTCAGTCGCTGGATACTCAAACTAATCGGATACAAATTGCTCACAACGACTAGTCTGTTTAGACCTACTTTAGCAAAGGGTGCCAAATTGTCTGTGCTTTGTTGTTATTGATATCGATTGTAACTTAAATTCTGTTTGAACTAATTCAAGTCAAACCTTGGTGAAAAACCGCGAACATCCTACGCGCAAATCTGTGTGTAATCGTTCAGGCTATTGAGGCCTTCCGATAGCTGGACAAATTTAACGAGTACTGAACAATCCCTAAGCTTCATGACGAACGATATAACTTCGCAGGAGCGCTTAATAAACATGTAAGTAATTTATTTGGCCATTTAAAATGGTCTCGTTTGGTGAATATCTGCTTGGAAAATTATATTTATCTTCAATGGATATGATAATTTTTGTTGCTTTTTGTTGTTGCTTTGTTTAGTCCATGTGGTTCAGTTATTCATACCAAATTTACATGACCTAGTAAAATACCAGATTCTTGAGATTTTACAGAGACATTCGGTTGGCCGTTTTAGAAAATCATCTTGTTATCGACCAATAAACCTCACGAGAAGGAAATTACTAATTTGGTGGAAAGTTACCTTAAAAAGTGGTTTTCTTTGCGTTTCATAATATTAAATCACAAGGCTTGTAAACTCAAATTACGTATCCGTGTCAACTTATGTTTGTTAATAGTTTTTCGACAAAGCGCCGGTATGCTCTGATAGAATGAAAAGAGTTCATAAGGAGCTTTGCAGTAAGAGTTTTTGAAGAGCAAATGATTGTGTTATGAAAAAAATATTGAAGTTAAATTATTAACGTACGAGAACAGATGTTTTTTATCAACTTGCTGTTAAAGAAAAGAGACAGTAAACACTAGAGAATATCTTCCCACAGACTAATTCGCAATGTTCTTTAGTCCATCCTTCAAAAATGAAATGCCGAGGTTGTATAACGACGAGCCATAAGGTAATCATCACTGTGCCATCATATTGTTCAAAACATGTTAAGGTGGACATTTGCAAAAAATTATATAACCTTAACTTGAAACACCTCAGAATTCAGAAAATCACAGCAAAAAAGCGCTAAGCTTTTCAACTATTTTATGACTCAAAAACCGATTAGATATTACCTTCTACTCTGTCAGTCAACTCAATACCTTGCTATGAACTGTAAAATTTCTTGCGTGCCGGTGCATGACACACTAGTAATAAATCTTTTAGTGCCTTTTAGGGGCTACATAAAATTACATCAACATATTATTTTTTACTAGTTTCACCTACTGAAGAGAAAACGAAAGTAAGAGTATCAAATGTCAATTTTTAAAATG
>BLFN01000462.1:265408-267908 GCA_014634225.1 Acropora yongei
GTTTTGGAAACAGAAAAAAAACTCATTACATTTGTCAAATAAAGCATTTTCGTCTGAGCTGTCGAAAATGTCTAAAAACGAAGGCCATTGAAAAATTAATAAAAATATCAAGAGAGGAACTTACCACCGTTTTAGTTACGGAAAATAGGTCCGCAATGCGTGCAGAATTTTTGTGGTTACATCTGTGGAACTGGAAATACTAGTGGTTGCTAATTGTGGGATGTAACTTCAAACTCTGGTGAATGAGCCTTAAAATCATTGAGAATATCTTTCTACTCAACACAGAAAATTCATTCAGAGGCAGACACAATATATTTTTGCATGGTTTGTGATTTTGCGATTCTGTTGTGCCAGCATTACTTGACGTAAGTTCAAATAATCTGTGAGGAATTCACTTGGAGGACGATGAGCCATTTCTGAGTTCACTTCAGCCTCTATTTCAAGACGCGTCTACGTGCAATCTCTTAGGGCGCTTACCATTTGCTAGATCTGACCGGCCCAAAAGAACTGGTTCTCATCTGTGTAAATGGAAAGGTCAAGGCCGGTCTGTGCGATTACTCACACGATCCTTGCGTGAAATACACGTAAGAGCTCATGTAAAAAACATGGCGGATTTAACTACGAAACTTTCTAAGATTCCGCCAACACTTCTTCGCGACTTTCTCTCGCCAGAGGAGGAGGATACTCTGTTTTTGATTGATTTGGAGGAGGAAATTGGATTTTATTCAATTCCTAGTATTTTTTCTCGGGGCAAATTAGCGAAAATTGCGGATTTCTTCGAACTCAAAAACGAACTCGAACTCGCTATCATTTGGATGGCTTCTGGAGCCATTTCTGGATGAGATCCACGACATTTGAGCTACTTGCTAATTTTTTAGCTCCAAGTGATCAAATGCATTTGGTAGGCCGCCCTTTCCACAAAGAAAAAAATAGCCTTGCCGTCAGGAATTTGATCGCTCACTTCTCGCGTTCCGCGCAGGACCGAGAGAACTGAGCGGTTCTACTTCATGAGCAGGGCCAGTTTGGCCAAAACCAGTTCTCTCAGTTCTCAGAACTCGCGTGTTCCATTTACGGGCGGACTAGTCCGGCCGGCCAGTTCTGACAAATGGTAAGCGCCCTTAGTTACGAAGAACTGTTTTCATTCATATTGAAATTAGAACTAATTACCATAAAAGATGTCGCACTTAGCTATAAACTCGCTTTTAAAGAGAGACTGAGGGGATCCCGGAAATAGTCTATTCACTTCTCTTACTCCCATAATATTATTTGAACCATTTTGTGCAGAGATACCGATGGAAGAACTCCGCTTCATTTTGCGGCGGCTAAAGGATCGCTTAAAAGCGTTCAACTTATTTGCACTTCGTGTCCCAACAGTATAAATGTGGAAGACAACAAGGACCAGGTTAGAAAACGGCCTTTTCGCGACTAATTGCACCCCTTTGAGAACCTATTTACTAATGTTAATACCTTTAAATTAAAAATATATATGTACGTATTTAATTAAAGGCACGCTTATTTACATAACGTCCAATAAGTCGGTCGGCCTGATAGATCCCAAATCCCTAACACTCTTCATGCGCTGCTTTTTATTTCGTGTTTAATACGCTGAGTATCTATTAACACAAGGTTCAGACATACATGAGAGACGCTGACCGACAAAGAGGGAACATATGGGCAATTTAGTTCTGTTTTAACATTCGTTTTTCCTTAAAGGACACCGCTTTACACCTGGCTGCCAAAAATGGTCATCCTGATGTAGTGACGTATTTTCTGTCTCATGAGTCACAGAACGTGACGTATAACGGATACAACCAGAACGCTTTGGATGTTGCAATAGAAGCGGGGAAAGAACAAGTTGTTTTAGCCATTGCGGAACACCGACGGTTCGTGGGGAATTTTCTATTGTAGTTCAATCAAAGACTCCATGACACACCCCACTGACTACGACAGATCCTAAGATCATGATCTCACAGATCAATTTTTAGATGTTCAGAAAATGTCTACATTTCGTTTATCTCATGCCAATTTTCATGAATAGGTTTTTAATGCTGTGGATCTGCTCAGTGATGTGAATTGCTGGAAACAAATAATGTGGGGTGTCCTGTGGGGAAATTGATTATTGTGCATTTAACACGCAGGTGGAGAGAAATGTGTCATCACGTCGAGGAAGGATTTACGCAACTACAGCGGCTTGTGATAAAGATGCCATTGGCTGCAGAGGTATTGGACAGCTCGGTGATAATGAAAGCACTTCCCTTGAAGAGAACAAGTTAACTCGATTTTCATAAACGTCACAAAGTGTTCTATAAATAAAACTACGACGATTGTACCGGACAACTAATTGCGAAGTAAATGTTGAGAAATAATGAAACGACACTAACACAATTGTATTTGTTGTTGCATCTTATTTTATGCGTCTCTTATTAGACTACAAAATTCAAAATTCTGTCTACTACATTGAGACACGTATGTGCTAGCTTCGAGAACATGCAAGAGAAGA
>BLFN01000462.1:324296-327038 GCA_014634225.1 Acropora yongei
TAACGTCGTTCTTTTAAAAGACGGCAGCAATAATTGTAAAATAGTTGTAGTTTAGTTGCACTGGCGTTAAAAAAGTGCCTCTTTAAGTGAGTTGTAAATTTCGTGCAGAAGCCTCTCAGAAAGTTGATTCTTTCAGCCGTAGAGTTCATTTTTAAAGCGAACACGTAGATTTGTAATCTTAAATTTATCATCTAAAATAAATATGCTAGCTATCTATATAGCAAGAATTTTGCAAGATAATCTCATTTATTGAATGTTAGATTGTAAAAAGGTTTTGCTTGTTGACGAATAAGACAATTCGATTTGATAACAGAATGTTACTGTGAAGGCGTGTGTTGTTGTTGTTTTAGGCTTTTTTGTCGATGGAAACCCAGCAAAATCCTAGTGCTGTTGAAAGTCAAGGCAATGCCTTGTCTCTTGTTCGTGAGATGTTCATTGTTCCACAGGCCCATGGGTATTGCATTCACTGACTTGCTTTCGAAACTTGCATGCCCGGAGGCCAAAGGCGAAGGGGAGTCAGAGATAAAGAGGAAGGATCTCAACTGCCATTAAATATGAGATGTTACTGATGTTATATTTGATTTAGTTCTTTGGTCATATTCATGCAATATTATGAGAGTCCAGAAATCTGATTGGTTGGTGAAACGGGCAGAGATTCTCTCTCTTTTTACTGTGATAACCAAGAGCGCGTGAAAGTTGCGAACTAATTTAGCGAAGTTTTTCGGTTTGTCAGCCTTTTGGGGAGAGGTCTCATTTTTTAAATGAGACTACGGTACTGCGCATGCGATCACCGTCAGAAAGAACTTGGTCCGGACGCGAAACGTCTATGGCCCAAAACCCAGAAAAACACGGGGCCGTACCCATCTCAACTTGAAAACATGATCAGCATATTTTACAGGGATAAAAATAAGAGGTCTGCCGTGTAAATGGGCCTTTAGTGTAAACAGTTGAATCCAAGAATGGTGTCGATGCAAACAACCGCTAATCCGAACATCCCACTAAATCTAATGAGTCAGGAAACATTTGCAAATCCCAAATTCCCTTTCTACCTTGTAATATGATCAACTGGTAGTGAGCAAAAGAATGAAGTGGCGGAGACAGCGTAATGCGAAATCCCTTTAGATAACTAGCATAAAAACTCTCTTTTTGTCTTGATCTTTAAAATTGGCGCAGCTTTGTTGCTATGTTTGGGAGATCGACGTCACCCAATAGAAACCAAACAATGTGATCTGTACCAACTCAGCAACCGATGTTTATTGTTTGTGGCAAAAAAATCGCAAAGATAGCTGGACACATCTTTTGCTTGAGGTTGACACCAGCCTTCTGGTGTGTCCATCACCGCCCGCATGCTCAAGAATATTATTCAGGGAGCGTGGTAGCCATGGACAGCGATTTCAGCATTGCAAGGCCTCGTCAGAATGGTATAAAATAAGAAGGTGTCGGGGTTGATTTGTTGCTACTTTTATTGATATGATTGGCCTAATAAGAAGCCATGTTCTTGGATTTCTGCGTTACGCTAGTTAAAACTTCCAC
The DNA here is from genome assembly GCA_014634225.1 of Acropora yongei. NCBI lineage: Eukaryota > Metazoa > Cnidaria > Anthozoa > Scleractinia > Acroporidae > Acropora > Acropora yongei. The sequence goes on from BLFN01000462.1 coordinate 325,830, forward strand.
ATTTTACTCTCTGCTCGTGACTTTTTTAGCTGGTCGGTTAATTCGTTAACGATTCTTATTCACTTGACTCATCGTTAATGTCGTGTTAGTTCTTGTTAAGCCATTCAGTATTACAGGTCAACCATAAAAGGACATTACTTCTCTGGTCACCTCAAGCAAGATATCTTTCTTCTTTGAAAACAAATGCGGAATTATATACGGTAAGTAGGGTGACAACATTACAACTAATCACAGAAATGCGTGATTAGTTTTATATATAAGAGCCGACGTCGAAATATATCGAGAATCTCAAATTAGTTTCGAAAAATCGAATTTTGGCTTACACTCCCCAAACAAACCTCTGATATAACTTTAAGAAATGATCTTAAGAAATTCCCAAGCACTTAACGTTCGGAGAAATCGAACAAAGTTAGAAAATTCGCAATAAAGTAAATTGGTCTAAATTTCAAAGAATCAGTTCGAGCGTACAAGAAGTCCGGTTGTCTTCATTTTCCTCGCACAGTAGAAGATCCAAATCTGCATGACTGTATGAAACGCTTAAGCAAAATATCTTTTATAATATAGTTTAAGGCCTCTGTTACTTACCCTCTCTGTATGTGGAGTTTTGAATGAGAAAATAACGCCGAACTTTAGCCGCCAAATATCGATCTTTGTATGTTACAAGTTGAAAAACTAGTTATACTGCATGCATGAAAGAACGGTTAATTCATTTACAAGAAATGAGGTTTCAGCTCTGCAAACTAAAACCCTAGTGTGTGATGAAATTTAACAGGGGCACTTTGGACGCCGTGCATGACACAACGTGAATTATGACTTAACTTGAATAAAGCGGGCGTTCTGATTGGCCGATTGGTTATTTCCTATTTTCCCATGGGTGCACGTCGCTCAGTGCCGTAGCAAGGGTAATATAAGTAGGGGGCACGCGAGCGCAGGAGGCCTGAGCCATTAGGGGGGTCTGGGGACATGCTCCCCTAGAAAATTTTGAAATCTAGAGGCTTGGAAATGCTATTTCCAGCGTTCTCCAGGAGCTATTTAAGATTTACTCTGACGCGAATTATTTACTTCGTACACTGTCTCAGCAACCAGCGAATGTCTCACCTTTCAGAGTAATCATAGTAAGGTCGTAGTTATTAAACTGTCTGAGTTGCCTTAGAGCAAACGTAGACTTCATCGGCAGGTCATTTTTTGAAAACTTCCCAAACAGTTGCT
>BLFN01000462.1:330074-332574 GCA_014634225.1 Acropora yongei
AAATTCATTTTAAATATTGAAGAATTCATTTTGATTTGAAAATTAGATGAATGCTGTGAACATCCATAGATAGGTTGTTCTCGAACCTAACACGGCAGAAAAGCTTTTTTTATTTTGTATTGAGGTGCATGATGTGGCACGTTATTGTTATCATTTGGATAACGCCGATTTCTTTTTACGAAGAAGTTAATTGAAATTCAAGAAATTTCTGCTATATCCAGTAGAAGAGTAGAGTCAAGAGTGTTGTCAGTTTCCATACAAATTGTAGATTGTATGACGCATCAGTTGGAAAGGAGATTATCGATAATACGCAATCAATAACAACCGAAGTATGAATTTTCAGTTGCACGTTGAAAATCCCAGGAATGATGTGATTTCAGGCTGAAGTTCAGTCTGACAACTTACTCAAACTGTATGGTAAATATGTTTGAATGGTAAAAACAACGTTCTAACTAATGCAGGATTACGTTATGTAATCAGGCTTTGAACTGATGGGTCGTAAAGATCAGAATGAATATCTTAAATTAACATAAAACGGACCAGAAACAGGTCATGGATAGTATTGTCAAATGTGTCGAGAAAAATAATCAAGGTTGTTGAAATCTTAGAGAAAATCTGTTATAGCACGAATCAAATTATTCTAACGTCGTTCTTTTAAAAGACGGCAGCAATAATTGTAAAATAGTTGTAGTTTAGTTGCACTGGCGTTAAAAAAGTGCCTCTTTAACTGAGTGGTAAATTTCGTGCAGAAGCCTCTCAGAAAGTTGATTCTTTCAGCCGTAGAGTTCATTTTTAAAGCGAACACGTATATTTGTAATCTTAAATTTATCATTTAAAATAAATATGCTAGCTATATATGTGGCAAGAATTTTTCAAGATAATCTCATTCATTGAATGTTAGATGTGTAAAAAGGTTTTGCTTGTTGACGAATAAAACAATTCGATTTGATAACAGAATGTTACTGTGAAGGTGTGTGTTGTTGTTGTTTTAGGCTTTTTTGTCGATGGAAACCCAGCAAAGTCCTAGTGCTATTGAGAGTCAAGGCAATGCCTTGTCTCTTGTTCGTGAGATGTTCATTGTTCCACGGGCCCATGGGTATTGCATTCACTGACTTGCTTTCGAAACTTGTATGCCCGTAGACCAAAGGGGAAGGGGAGTCAGAGATAAAGAGGAAGGATCGCAACTGCCATTAAATATGAGATGTTATATTTGATTTAGTTCTTTGGTCATATTCATGCAATATTATGAGAGTCCAGAAATCTGATTGGTTGGTGAAGCGGGCAGAGATTCTCTCCCTTTTTACTGCGATAACCAAGAGCGCGTGAAAGTTGCGAACTAATTTAGCGAAGTTTTTCGGTTTGTCAGCCTTTTGGGGAGAGGTCTCATTTTTGATATGAGACTACGGTACTGCGCATGCGATCAGCGTCAGAAAGAACTTGGTCCGGACGCGAAACGTCTATGACCCAAAACCCAGAAAAACACGGGGCCGTACCCATCTCAACTTGAAAACATGATCAGCATATTTTACAGGGATAAAAATAAGAGGTCTGCCGTGTAAATGGGCCTTTAGTGTAAACAGTTGAATCCAAGAATGGTGGCAAACAACCGCTAATCCGAACATCCCACTAAATCTAATGAGTCAGGAAACATTTGCAAATCCCAAATTCCCTTTCTACCTTGTAATATGATCAACTGGTAGTGAACAAAAGTATTGAGAGAACTTCTGTTTTCTTCGCTAACGTGGCGGTGACAGCGTAATGCGAAATCCCTTTAGATAACTAGCATAAAAACTCTCTTTTTGTCTTGATCTTTAAAATTGGCGCAGCAAGCCAGCTTTGTTGCTATGTTTGGGAGATCGACGTCACCCAATAGAAACCAAACAATGTGATCTGTAGCAACTCAGCAACCGATGTTTATTGTTTGTGGCAAAAAAATCGCAAAGATAGCTGGACACATCTTTTGCTTGAGGTTGACACCAGCCTTCTGGTGTGTCCATCACCACCCGCATGCTCAAAAATATTATTCAGGAAGCGTGGTAGCCAATGGACAGCGATTTCAGCATTGCAAGGCCTCGTCAGAATGGTATAAAATAAGAAGGTGTCGGGGTTGATTTGTTGCTACTTTTATTGATATGATTGCCCTAATAAGAAGCTATGTTCTTGGATTTCTGCGTTACGCTAGTTAAAACTTCCACATTTTACTCTCTGCTCGTGACTTTTTTGGCTGGTCGGTTAATTCGTTAACGATTCTTATCCACTTGACTCATCGTTAATGTCGTGTTAGTTCTTGTTAAGCCATTTAGTATTACAGGTCAACCATAAAAGGACATTACTTCTCTGGTCACCTCAAGCAAGATATCTTTCTTCTTTGAAAACAAATGCGGAATTATATACGGTAAGTAGGGTGACAACATTACAGCTAATCACAGAAATGCGTGATTAGTTTTATATATAAGAGCCGACGTCGAAATATATCGAGAATCTCAAATTAGTTTCGAAA
>BLFN01000462.1:432617-437617 GCA_014634225.1 Acropora yongei
GTTTGCAGAAGGGGCATCCATCATCTGTTACAAAACCTGTTTTATATTGACTAGTGTTAGTAAAAGAATAGTTCAGGGAAGTCAACTCAGAACAAAAAGAAAGTTCGCCAAGAGACGATCTCAATCACAATGCGAGCGTTGCCAGACCAGGCGTCTACCACAACCCACTAATTGATTGACGTCGGCATTGATACCAGCTCTCGCAAGGTGGTATAACTATGCGTGAATTTTCGGTGGTAAAGACGAGATGATCAATAATTTCTCAATTGAGAAAACCGTTTGCATCTTTAAATTGCTAAACGAAAGACTGGCGAGAAGACGCACGAAGGATAGAACCAAAACGGACTTTGGGAAAATCTACCTGTATGTGTCATGACTTCAAGTTCGACTATTGGATTTCTAAACATTCACCCGCCACCCGCAGAAAAGACCAGCCGTTCCTCGTGTGAAAGCTAGAGCAGAGAGCATGCGAGAGATACGAATTTCTGGGCTCATCTCAATATCGATGACCTATTCTGAAGTTGCTCCAGATGACCTTCCTAGCAACGGATTTGTATTGCGTTTGTAAGTATGTTTGGCTTAAGTACAAGAATTATTCCTAATCTTGTAACCGTCCCCGAGATTCTGCGAGCAATTTCCAGGAAGGGGCAGTATGTTACTTTGTTTGGGGCAACGACCAGGAGAAATCTTTTCAGGAACTGAAAAAGCAATTAGCTAGTGGGCCCGTGTTAGCTGATTTTTACAATGATGCACTCACTCGAGTGATGCCTGATGCAAGTCCCGGGGGTCAGGCACTGTTCTCGTCCAGGACAAGAATGGAGAGAGCCGAGTCGTTTGCTACGCTAGCAGAAACCTCAGCAGTGTCTAAAGGAGGTACAGCCAAACCGAAAAGGAGGCCCTAGCCCTAGGCCTCGTGTGGACCTGTAAGTGCGAACTGGGAGAAGGCCCCAAAGCCACACGCGTGAGTGCGTAACGAGATTACCTATATTGGCCTAGTCATCTTGCGTGGAACAAGAATCGTGATTCCTAAAATGTTGAGGAGAAGGGTTTTGGAACTTGCACATGACGCCCACCAGGGGGTGCTGAAAATGAAGGAGTCCCTGAGATCTAAGATGTGTTGGCCAGGTGTTGATAAAGATGGAGAACGAAAGTATAGAGTGTTATAGGTTCCAGCGTGTGACAAAGGAGACAGTGACTCCACAGATGAAAACTAGCAGGATGCTTGAGAGACCATGGCAGGACCTAGCAGTGGACCTTATGGACACTCTGCCAACAGGAGAGTCTTTGCTTGTTCTAGTAGAGAGACAGGAGGACGGGCAAGTCTAGCCCATTGATTATCCAAATCACGAGGAGATCGGGGTGAGTGACTTAACGCCGAAAGAGACTTATTGACTTTGTTACCACCTAAGGGTGACAGTGACTTTGCTATTGTAGTGGCAATTTTGACAAAGCTGTGCCTACGGAAATTGTTAGTTTATATATGTTGTACTATCAAAAAAGACACTGTTGACATTTTCATTTTATTAAGTAGTAGTGAGACTTTGCAAGCAAAGAGAGGGAGGGGTGTAGTGTACATCCGAGGCTTTCCTAGAGCGGGAAGTCTAGGGGTCATGTGACAGGACGTTATTGTGTCTTTTTAGTAAAAAGGTGAGTTAAGTAGCGCTCGTATTTACTCGTCTTTATTGATCTCGGTTGCCCCTTAGAAATGCTACAGGATTTGTCAACACAACAAGCGTGAAAGTCTTGGTTTTGATGCCAAATGGGAATGTGACGATCTATACTCCAAGACCACGTTTATATCATGTAGGATTCATCCACAACAACCAAGGGGACATCTTGTCGATTTTGCATTGCATCTTGTCAACCATCGGTGCACTCTGTTGCTGTCGATTTGGCGGAGCGATCAAAATTTGAATAACATTTCAAGGTCGTATATATGTACATAGATACAAACAAACAAAAATACATACGCACGTACGTTGCGTACATACATATATTCATACAGACAGACATACATACGTACGTACGTACGTACGTATATGTATGACGTTAGAATGAGCAATTTCTGAAATAAGGACCGCTTGATGGTGACTGTCTCGCAAATAATTTTATCTACGAAGCCACTGTTACAGCATCATCCGGACTCACGAACACTTACCTCGGCATGACAGAAAACAATTTCAAAACGAGATACAACAACCACTAACTCTCTTTCATATGACAGAGAACACTGCTAAGCCACAGTCCTTTCAAACACACTCATTTGTTTCGAAAGTTCTGTTTCATTTGGAGCGTCGAAACCGGATGTCTGATGGTTTCTGTAACGTTCCTTAAATTTTGCTTCCAGTCCGACATGTCAAAGGACGGGATACATTCTGAAACTATTAATAATAGCTTCTTTAAAACGATACCATTTTGGAATTTTTGTGATCGCGCCACGTGCTACGGCGAGTTCACTAAATGCCCTGTAACGACGTAACGACAATCCTTGGTAGCCTGGCAATCTGATCGCTTAGCCGAAGTGACATGGCGACAGCGACAGTGTGTCTATAGCTTAAAGGTTACATATAACCGCTAATCGAGGAAGGTTATCAAACATTCCTGGGTTTTCGATTCTCAGTGCTGGCAATCCAAGAGATCTGGACGCTTCAGTTTGATCGAGGATAATACTCTTCGAGGAAAACTACAAGGACATAACCATATAATGGAGTTGATTCAACAAAGACCAACGATCTCACCACAGCAAAAACTTGAGGAGACAATTAATTGCTATGTCTTGCTTTTTCTGTGGATGAACGTTTTTCGAAGCTTTCGGAGGCAAACCCTAATGGCTTTGTGTCTGAGTTCATCTGAAAATCTTTGTTTTGTTTGACATGTCAATCGCGAATTGACCAATCAGCAATTTACGTCCAGATTCTGAACGTAAATACTTTACAGGGGCCTGTTTCTCGAAAGAAGGAAACCAGTGCACATACTGCGCCAAATAACAAAATTCTTAACATTTACAGTTTTTCCTATACACTGTGAAAGTAAACAAGATTTTAACGTGCGAATTTCGAAGATTATGATACCTATTTGATTTATATTCTTTTGTTTGAAAATGCATTTTCCTTCAGGGAATCAGTTGCTCTTGCCCTAAGATTTTAAAACTCTGACTTAGAAATGTTAGATAAGATACTAAAATTAGATTTTTCCGTGTTCGTGCTATTGGCTGTTATTATAACAGAGGAGTATAATGCCTCTGGACGAATAACCTTCCTTGTGCGTTGTCCAGGTCCAAGACGAACAACGAAAGATAGTCCATCTAGTCTTGTGCCCGTCTTTGTTTTAAAGAGCACGGCCAGAATAATGAAAATCGTCCAAATTCGTCCAGAAGGATATAGAAACTCATTCGACAGCCCATTCGACAGCCCATCGTGCGCTTGATTGGGATGATTTACTTGCAGTTGCAAAGTAATTAATGCGTGAAAACAAAGCTAAACATACTGTCGAGGTGGGGGAATTCAACGAGTTCAGGCTCCAAGAACATTGCGCGGTTGAACAATTCTTACACATTTTAGGGGTTGGAATCGAAGAAGGAATATTATTCAAGAATTTTACGGCTTGCAGGAAAACTGTTCTGTTGCTCCGAGCTACTGCATTGTAAAAGTTATAGAATTTGCATGCAAAGCGTTAAAATGTAATAACTGCTGCGTTATAAGAAAAGTGAAAAGGTGTTTAAATCCATTGCCTAAATTCTTCAAATAATTCTATTCCTTAATATGTAATAGCATGACTATTTCCAGTCCGCGGGGATCTTTTGCTAGCCAATCTGAGGATTGCTTGCTGTCCGGGGATCATTTACGAGTCAATTTGGGGATCATTTGCGTTCCGGGGTTCATTTGTAGGCCGGGATCATTTGCGGGCCTGTACAATACCGTATATAAACATTTACTGTTATCGTCGCTCTGGCTGATGGTGATGTTTGAAGCATGAAACATGTTTTTCAGACTCAAAAGTGTGGTTGTCTATTTTTAGTTTTAGTTTGTTGAATCGCAATTTTCTTTTTCATCCTAGCAGACGCGCCATTTACAGGATCCATTAAAGCAGTTAATTTAGTTCATCATCATCTTTTCTTATCTTTTCTTTGTATCTCTTTTCATGATGCAGTTCGGTCCAAAGTCGGCGGTTATAACGATCTTGGAGGGTAGAATGACATACGAATTTCTTAAAGCAGGCATTTAAATCGTTGAGCCAAGTAACACAACTTGAATCCAAAACTTTCCACTCACTGTAGTTTCCTTTCAAAGAAATAAAACATTCTTTTAATTGAATGATGTTCGTATTTTGTTTTGTGTGCAAAGCAGTGATGTTAATTACAAACAAAGTAATTGAATTGAATAACCTACGATCAAACTTTCGATATGTAGGTGGAAATCTTCCAGCAAAATTAGATACCGTTTTACAGCAAATTGTATTCCTTTCGTCGCCTTCCACCATCGATATCTTTGTAACCTTGTAAATGTCCGCCGATTTGTTTGGCAAAACAACTGCTGATTGCCTTCAAAACAAAAGTCTCGAACTAGTAAGAGAGGAGTTGCACAAATTCTACACATTCCGACTCAGGTCGACAATCTATTATAATTGTTGAGAAGCGGTCGCTGATTTCGTGGTAAAATTTAAGATTTTGATTTCCAACGCACACGCATGCGTCGCTGTCTTTCTGCCCTGTCAGCATAAATTACAAGGCGTTTCCTTGTATTGTCTGGTTTGTTGTGAGGGTTTTGTGAAAACGACGAATTGATTCGGTCATTTCGTTTTGGATTTCCGCGTTTCTCCCCGAGGATGTCGAATATATCAAAGGAGGCCAGTGCTAGCCCTTGGTCGTTAAGTCGTAAATCTTTTGAGCATACAGGAAAAATCACAGCGTCCAGAGCTGTTTATGCAGTGAAGAAGGAAACTCAGACAGGTACAATATTAATGTGCTTCGAATTCCGTTTATGCATAGTCAACGCGCACAG
>BLFN01000462.1:467617-470117 GCA_014634225.1 Acropora yongei
AAGGAGGATTGTTTAATTACAAGATTAACATTTAAGGAAAATAAATTTGTAATTTATAACCCCATTCGGCCACAATTTTGTGGCAAACCCTCCTTCAGCAGTAAATAATTTAAAGAGTAATTAAAATTTACTCTAAACTAGGATTAGCTTAATCGCGTTTTGAACAACTGGGCCCTGGTATGTGGTATTCTGATTGTGCTCTGGTGTTATGCTTGCAACCATTTACTAAGTAAAATGAATTTTTTTGAGGTATGTTCAAGACCCATAAGCACTTTCACCTTGTCATTTTCCATCAGTTGGCCTGCTTGGTGTTCACACTGTTTTTAATTTTATTATTATTATTATTGTTGTTGGTGTTGTTGTTGTTGTTGTTGTTAAGTGGCATCATAATTCATAGTAGGCTTTTAAATAGTTTGGCCAAAGAACTATTGGTATTGTAATAAAAGATTCCTGCATGGAATGTTCCTGTTAATAACAGTTATTTATCATAACAACTAGAATTATTGTTCTTTTTATCTCCTCAGATAGTAGGCCAGTCCAAAGAGAAGAGGAACAATCAGTTCCAAAGAATGAATTACATACAACTGCAGCAGGTATATGCAGCATTGATAAGTGGTTTTTTTTTTAGTGTAAATAGCAAAGACCTTTGTTTTGTTCTGTCCATTCTCTATGACTGCAGACATTAGTAGCACTCATTGAATATTGTATATCTATTTTATCTGCTTCCTGCAACTTCAGAGAGTTAAAAGTTACTGTAGTTGATTACTTGCAAATTACTAAGGATACTGTGATTCCAGCCCATGGCATAGTACCAATGAAAAATGAAGCTGTAGTGGGACTTTTATCAAAATTTTTAGTTATGACACAATTGTACTAGAGCATGATGACTCTCAAAAGTGCCATGTTTAAAAAAGCACTGTCATTGGTCAAACCGAGGTCATTGTAACTCCACAATGCACACAGCCCACATCACACGCGTGCATTATATATCCACTAACAATTATGCACGCAACCTATGAGTTACCTACAGAGAAGGGATCTTCACACTGGCTGACCGTGATACCCCTTAAGGAGCTGGATTACAATCTCAATAAGAAGGGATTTAGAGATGCAATCAAGTCGCGGTACGACTGGGAAATAACGAACTCTCCAAAGATCTGCGTATGTGGCGTTAAATTTAGCGTGAATAACGTAATGGTGAGTCAGCGCGGCGGGTTCATTATCCAGCGCCATAACGAACTGCGCGACTTAGAGGTAGAGATTCTAAGGCTGGTCTGTAATGATGTGGAAGAAGAGCCGGTCCTTCAGGAGGTCTCTCATGGCTCTAACAAAGCCCCTGATGCTTGGTTGGATATTCATGCTCGAGGCTTTTGGGAGAGACAGAAATCTGCATTCTTCGACGTTCGGGTGTGTCACCGTAATACAGAATCTTACAGAGACCTCACTCCTAAGAAGATCCACAAGAAGCATGAGAATGCGAAGAAGAGGCAGTATGCGGAAAGTGAAAGAGAAATCATACAGAGAACGTTCGTTCCCCTAGTTTTCACTGCCACAGGTACAATGGCGGATGATTGTGTTAAGTATCACATCAGACCAGTGGAGCTGGTCGTAAATAAGAAAGGAGAAAGTTACTCAAGCGCAATTTCCTGGGTAAGAGCTGAAGTGTTTTTTGTTATCGTACACTCTGTGATACTACGCTTGAGAGGCTCAAGATCCAGAAGACGACAGCTAGGCCTTGTTGACTCAGATTTACAGATCGAAAACATTAGAGCCTGCTTGAAAGAAACTTTTTAATTTTAAAGGCTGATAGAGGCTAATAGTTTTTATTGAATTAACTTTAATAGTTAGCTTTTTGTTGTCATTTCATTTTTACTTAGTGGATTATTTTATTAAAGAGATATTATTATTTGAAAGTAATTATTATTATTTTATTATTATTATTATGATTATTATTATTATTGTTATTCCTGTACATTCTGTAGATAGAGTAGACATAGAAGCTCAGTTTGTTAGTAAACTTGGAAGTTCCCTTGGGAGTGGCTGGTTGCAACAAGTAATCACGGCTAGCAATGGTCTGGACTATTCTCTTCTTAGTAAAAATATTGGGAACGAGGAAAAGTAACTGACAAGCACAGACAAGAAGATTTATCATTCGATGTATTTTTTCCTTTCCTTCGAAACCAACTGACGTAGACTCCTAGATCAATTATTTTCCTCAGCCTTCGGCTTCGGCAAATAATTGATATGCTCGCCACTGACAAATCACGATATTTTGCTTAACCTTGCTCAATTATTGTTGCTTCGAATTCAACTTAATGGAGACAGAGACAGGCAAGAAGACCGGATCTTGTACTAGAGCATTAAGACAATAAGAAGATTACAAAAGTTGTCATGGTATGTCCGAACGAGAAGAACATCGATGAAATGTACAACGAAAAACTTCGAAAGTACCACGCCAGCAGTTTGCATTTGAGTTCAGAGAGAGAAGGCCAGGCTTCAG
>BLFN01000462.1:628632-630561 GCA_014634225.1 Acropora yongei
AGAAGAGATCAACTCCAAAGAGCCAGCGATCCGACCTTGTTAGTTGTTGCCGAGGCAATCAAAATGGGCAAATGGAATATTTCAGGCAAGCGCCTGTCTGTTGACACAGCTGACTTTCGCCTGCTAGGGAAATTGAGAGACGTTTTAACGCTTGACACATCTGGCAACCTTATTTTCCACAGAACACATATACTATTAGTCGGGCTCGCATCAAGGTCTTGTGAAAACCAAATCGCTGCTACGGAAGAATTTTTGGTTTCCGAACATCGACAAGCGTAGAGAAAGCATGTTTAAGACTTCCTGAATTCAAGAGAGAACGCCTTCAGATATCGCCACTTCCCGATCTACTCTGGGCGCATGTTATCGTCTATTTTGCGGAGATGCCGGACAAAGATTTTCTATTCCTAATTACTGATTGACTTCTCAAAATTTCCAATGATGAAAACGGTTAGGGTTGCGGTGATCTCAGAATTTGGAATCCCCAAGATAGTCAGGTCCTACACATAGTAATGAATTCAAGTCCTTTGCGAATGATCACGGTTTTAAGCACCGCAACATTGCGCCGAAGTAATCGAGAGCGAATTGAGAGATTGGAGGGTTTGTGCAAAGGAGACCATGAGAATAGCGAGGCTCCAGAAGAAGACTGGTGAGCAAAAACTGAACAAGTTTCTTAGGAATTACTGTGCCATGCCACACGCATAAACAAGGGTACACACGGCGACCACTCTTTTCGGAAGACCGATCAACATCAAGTTCTCTGAAGTAATAAATCGCAACACCGACGATGAAATGAGAAAGTACGAGTGTACAGCGACGGCAAAGATAAAGACATTCCGATAGTGTTTGGTATGTGAAAGAAATGTTTGAGTAGTGTGATTGCGAGATCAAATGAAGAACGATCCTTACACTTGCTGTACAATCTCAATGATTGTATCATGTGTACACATGAATTTTTAACGGAGTGGAACCCATTACCTCTGCGACGTCGGTGAAGTGTTCTTACCAAGTAAGCTATGAAGCCACCCAGGTGTGAGCAGGTCAATTTGTTGGACTCCTGTGTTCCCGTGAAAGGAATGATGAGTGAAAGAAATGTTTGTGCAGTCTGTTGAGTTTAAGAAGTAATACACTCACTAGTCTTGCTGGACAATCTAAGCAATAGCCTCATGTTTCAAGTGCGATACGCCTTACAATACCACGCCCAGCTTTGAATTTGACAAGAAAGGTTCAATGTTCACCAAGGATGCGCAAGATGCTACCCAAGTCACGAGGAACTCCACGTTTTCTCTAGACGGTGCCGATAGCAGACGAATAGAATGCTTGTACTAAAGTGAAAGAAGACTTTGCTTTCGCAGTAGCACCACGACGGTCCAACAATTCACAGCCAAGACGGTATTTCCAAAGGGTACACACGCACCCCATGAAGTTGGACGACTACGTTTGTTATTACGACTTTTCGGTAAGCAAAGCTATGCCAATTGGACAAGGCTAGCCATGGGAGTATTATTTTTGTTGCAGTTATAGCTAGGCTATAGCCGTTGAACTTCATTAGTCTTCCTTGTTTTATTTATGTTACCCACTGTTCCTTGTTCTCTTGGAGAGGGAAGACATATAATGTTGTTGCCACAGAAACGTTCTATACCCATCATATTTGGCGTAGTTAATTTTATCAAGAATGCGCCAATGAAGCGAGTGGATGCAACTCTTGGTCTCTGCAAAGCTTAGCTCTCAAAGTCACTCCAAGACATCACAGTCGTGACAGAAACAGAATAACTGCAAGGATAGAAGTCGGGAAACAATAGCAAACCATGTGTCAAGGTCCTAAAGGCATCTTGAAACCTTGTTAAATGTCTGGCTTCCCCAAGTAGAGTTTCCCTATTCAAATTCTTTGAGATGCATTTATATTTTATTGAGTCCTCAAGTCAGCCTGTG
>BLFN01000465.1:12294-14794 GCA_014634225.1 Acropora yongei
GGATGACGTAAAACAAAGAAAACAAAAGAGCCAAGAGACCATTGAACAATAACCAAACCCCAGAACGAGCTAACAAAACAAAGAAAAAATGTCACAGGTTTTTACACCGAGGTAAACCCCCAACGGGGGTAACCATAAAAAGCAATCCATTTAAAACTCTTAATTTGGCCCTCCAAAAGTCAAACTCTTCTCTTCCTTAATTAATCACGAACGAAAACAACTGAATTCCAAGAACTACGATAATCAATAATATGGTGCAAATACCTCGTCATAATTTGAGAAACATTCCCGCAGCTTGAAACCATTGAAATAATTTGACCAACAATAGATGCAATTTCTTTACATGAGCAAAAGCAGACAACTCTAATTTGGTACAAATACCACCACTAACGAAAATACAGCCGTTGTGAGTGTCAACATATCGTAGCCAATCCAAGAAAATTTATTCACGGGCTCCTATTTGGACTTCTCATGATAAATTTGAAAACCGCAACACGAAAGATCAAAACGAACCAGAGAACTATTGAATTTGGCAGCCTCCAACGAAATTCCTGCACCAATTCCGTGATCGAAAAATATGGCAACCGGAATACCTTGCGCCCTCCAATGCGCTTCCAAAGACTTTAACAACTTAGTGAAAATAAAGGGCGCACTGGAAAGCCCAAAAAGCAAAACAGTAAACTGAAAATATCTAGTATGCCCGCTACCAAAATCCCACGAGAATGCTAGATAACGGCAATGATCTGGAGAAATGTCAACATGGTGGTATCTTGACCTCAAGTCAAATGAAAACACAAAATATTCTTTAGAAAAAGCACTCCTAATGGTATGCAAACCTTCGCACTTAAATTTCTAACCGTACACATGCAAATTGACATGTCTTAAATCTAAAACAAGCCTCTTCCTGTCGCTGCTCTGTACTGAAACACTCAGTGGATTGATAATATCCGAAGGACAGAATAGCTGTTCGATGCGATTGTTGCGAAAAAGTTCCAGAATAGCTTCGCCAACAAAATCCGCCTCTTTAACTGCCGAAGCATTGCTCCTGTAATGATGACGTGAGAGCGTAAAGATAAACGGGATCTTATAACCGACTCAGCTAATTATATTCAAAATTAAATCTGGAGCACCCAAGGATTTCCAATGATCGATAGAATTCCACAATCTGCCTTTAACAGAAACTTGAAGGAGTTCAACGAAACTGCGAACAGAAACCACATCTTCAAATTTAAAACTGCTCCCATCAACCCAATCACACGGGTAATCAAGAAAGCAAACGTCACACTTACGATTTTCGTCCATTCCTAAGCAATTGCCACCCGCTGCAGATTTCGAAGTAGAACGAAAAACCCATGAACATTTGGACCGCCAATGGCCAAATTTTCCCTAAGCGAGGCAATTTCGGTTCTTCTCTACGAAGCTTTTTAATTTCACATAACTGCTCATCAGCAGCTTCCACACTAGAACGCTTAACACTTTCAGCCGAATCACTTACTAATTTGGAAATCTGCGCCAACAAGGACTTGATGTTTCCAGCGAGCGAACTGCTGATAAATTCTGGCACTTGGGAGGAAACCGCCATGAGTTAATAAATACGAAGGAAGAAGAATCAAGAAAAAACGAGCGAAGAGGACGACTGACTGACCTAGAATGATTCAAATCTCCTACCAAAGCCCTAAATACCTCTTGAACAATCCCCACAACCACCTGCGAACCTCTCCATCGTGCCGTCAGAATAACAATTTCTGACTAATTATTCAAACGTCAGAAATTACTATTTGGGCGTGCTCGTTTTGTCTTTCCTCTCGGTCTTGCTGTTCTAGCGTTCGGGTCATTCACTATGAACAAGGAGGAACTTGTCGAGCTTTTGGCCAAATCTCAAGACGCAATCTTAGAACGTGTGGATTCAAAATTGCAAGAGCTCAAGAGATCTATAGCTATTTATGAAGGTCAAGAGGAGTGCTTAAGTTCTGTCGTTAAAAGAGTCAAAGAAGACCATTCCATTAAGAGGAAAAAAGTTGGAAACGAGAAACTGTTCAAGTTAAACCAGTCAGTGGAAGCCAGATTTGATTCAGCTATCGCCGCCATTGACAAGAAGAAATTGGATAGGCAAAAAAATAGCTGGAAAAGGTCCTTTTGATCGCAGCCTTTTCAGTTTCGACAAGCTGCATTTCTGCCCAGACATCAGTTCACGAGAGGAACCTGCTTCGCTTATGGATTGGAAGGTCACTGGAGAAACAACTGCCCCAATCTCATTTCTTCAGGAAGATCAGATAAGTCAACCAAGTGATGTTTTTGATTTTGAAAAATCTTCAGACTCTTGTTTCTTTAAAGTTTGCTCCCTCAGGGAACACGTTGATTTTTGGTTCAATTTCATTCGCGCCTCCGACTTTATCATTAACACTATTGTTGACGACTACAGAATTCCTTTCTTTGATTTGTCTGAGAATTTTGCTATTCCCAACAGATCTTCGGCTTTCAGGTTTAAATATTTTGTTTT
>BLFN01000467.1:5000-15000 GCA_014634225.1 Acropora yongei
AGATAGGCGTTCCGTTAGTCGAGGTATAAGGCGCAGGTTTGAGGTCCTTAAGGGAGATGAACCAAGTTGGCTATTGACGAAGAGGAAACTCAGAGTGGATTCACTTTCTGAGGAAGTGAAAAACTCTGTCTGCCTGTATTGGACGTTTGAGGCTAGTAGACCAACAGGAGACAAGAAGGATATCATCAGGAAACGAACTGGCCCATAACAGTACATAGAACAGCCCAAACACGTGCTGGAGCAGACTCAAAGTGAAGTCTACTTTACCTTGCGTGCAGCCAACCCTGATGTTAAAATTTCTCAACGAAAATTTGAGGACCTTAAACCATATTTTGTTAAAGGAGCAAAGGAGCGGGACAGAAGGTCTTGTTTATGCCGCAAACACGAAGAAGCACGGATTGTATTCAGTGAATGTGTCAAGTTTCGAAAAAATCCATTGAATGAAAATCCCACCCTTGAGATACCCTTGGTCTCTTTAAATGAAGCCGTGGAAATGACACTATGTCCTAAACCTGAGGGTAGTGACTTCCACAGGCTTTGCTGCATAGATCGGTCATGTGAAGGATGTGGCACACACCTTTTTAAGCTTCTTCCAGAAGAGCAGTCTGAGAAAGGCACCACTAAGTGGAAGCAGTTTGATTATGTTCTCACTGGCAAGGTGACAGCTTCTGGTGAGCCACAAAAGAAAATTGCACTGGTGCAGAAGGAAACATGTCCCAAGGAACTTTTCCAGTATTTCATTCAGCTGCTGGAGGACTACCCCTACCACCAGTTCATGACTATTTGGCAGAGAAAGCAGCTTGATGAACTACTAGAAACCCTACCTCCTGGACATGCTGTCTGCATCCACAACTACTCACAGAGCTACTCTTGCCAAGGGCAGAATGAAATCCAATCTCAGTATTTTGATGTGAACAAGGCAAGTTTTCACATCACTGTTCTGTTTCGACACACATCTGCACATGATGAAAAAGAAAGCACTGCTCAGGAGCCCATCATCATAAAGGAACACATCTTTGTGATCAGTGATGATCCAGTACAGGACTATGATTCTGTACACCACGCCCAGTTGCTAGTGGGAAAATATCTCACAGATGATCTGCAGCTGAACATCACCAAACTGCACGAGTTTACAGATGGCTGCGCAGCACAGTACAAATCAAGGCACTGCATTGGGGATTTGTCATGTTCACTTGCAGACTTTGGGTTGACAATTCAAAGAAACTTCTTTGAAACATCCCATCCAAAAGGCGAGCAAGATGCTGCTGGATCCCATGTAAAACAACAGGCCAGTCTTGCAGTAGTACTTGGAACAGCAAGCATAACCAATGCCAACGATCTGTGTGACCATCTAAGAAGTCATTTTTCCAAACCTGCACAGTCATCATTTCCTTCTCGCTCCAAATCAGTCAGCCTGAACAGAAGATTTTTTTTTTACGTTCCATCTAAGGGTCCTGATGCAATTTTACGTAATCGCGAAGAACGCAAGTTTGAAACTGTTAAGGGCATCCGTAAATTGCACTCTCTAGTTACCACCCCAGAGCAATGCAAGGTCCTAGTGAGGAAGCGATCCTGTTACTGTGGCGAGTGTCTCTTTGACAACTTCGATGACGGCCAGAACAAGGAACTGGTTGATGGCTTGCAGGAGATCGTGTTAAAGAGGGAGGCATCTGCTGCTACCACACGAGCCCAAAGTGAAACTCGCGTGGTTGAGCCTGTCCACCTTCATGTGGCTGATCTAGTTGGCAAAGACAGCATCATTGCCATTGCAGCAGATGAAGATGATTCCTATGATTATTACCTGCTGAAAGTTACCAGTGAAGGCCCTGTTGAACTGACAGAAGATGTCACTGATGATTATGGGTGTGCATTTACTGCTGGGAGCTCCGTTCTTAAAGGACATTTTTTTTTAAGGGACAACTTGATTGACATGAAGTACAAGCTTGATCAAAAGAAGATCCCTTTTGTGTTTCCTGGCACTGTTCATTATGTTTGTTCAGAACTGATAGAGAGAGGGCAGAGGTCGAAAAAAAACTTTATCAAGTTGCCTGGGATGTCCATGAAGACATTATTGCTTCATTGTAACTTTAATTAACAGCTGTTTGATGGGAACAAACCCATAATTAGTTTCGTTTTGATAAGGATATTTCAAAATGCACAATATGTTACCCAAAAGTGTGTAAAATGTACTAGTTGTAGGATGGGCAATGCATTATGGGTAAAAACTAAGATTGCTGACATGGCCAAAAAATTTGATTTTTTGATTGTTTGCTATTGATGACGATTTTGCTGTGATAATTATGAAGTGTTAATATGAATTTGGACACATTACTAGATATTTTACAAAAGTAAGATGCGGCAAAGCATCATGGGTATAACTTAAAATGTTGTCCACAAAGCTAAAACCAAGCAAAACATAATTATTTCGACCCTCACTGTGTTTTAATGTGCAAATTAAAGTGTTATCACGACTTTGGAGAAATTTGTAGAAATTTTGCATTTTTGATGTATGTTACACAATTGTACATGTCTATTGTGCTACTGATCAATACTGGACGTGGTCTGGTGAGGCACCAAGAAAAGGCCAAGTGAATTAACTACTAGTCCACTTTCTTTCGAAAGTAAATCAAAGTGATTGTGATTAGTCTTTTTGAAATAAAGTTTTGCAGCAGAACTCTCTTTCTGGTGTCCCCATTCCACTGGTTCTGGAAAGTTTTCCATAGGGCAATAATTTGTCAACAATTTGATAGTATTAGTCTTACCAGTTGCGTCTTTCAAATGGTTGTGATGTGCTTAATTCAGTACCAGCTCAACATGCCACACAACACGGAATGGGCTATTAACTTGAATTTTCCAGTGGCTTATATGATCATACCTTTTTCATAAAGAAAGGACTTCTTGAGAATCTAATTTACATGTTCTCCTCGACAAACATTGCACCCACGTTAAGCTTATTGACTTCAGAGATTTCACTGAGGAGAAGTAAAGAGATTCAAAGCTCCACACGGATAGAGATACCAGATCCACAGAAGGATAATGTTGACAACGCAACCATTCTCCAATAACATGTCAATTCAACAAGGAAGTAACATGAAACTCCAACAACTGGAGTAACAGAGCCTAAGATGTATAATAATGATAATGCTGACAACGTTACAGCAAGAAGATTCCAGAATGGGTCAGAACCCTCAAACCAAAGAAAAATAGAATTCAGTCAAAAGTAAAAAGACCCTACCATAGGTCCATGGTGACTGCATTGTCCTTGCCAAGCAGAATTTCAAATGGCTCTTACAGGTAAAAGATAAGGAGCAAAGAAGAAAAACCAATAGGTTAAATTAGCTTTCCAGCATGCATTTTACTATTAACTGAATATGTGTGTTATTATCTTATTAATAATCAAATTAAGGTGTAAAGTATTGGAAATAGTACGCATTTTGTAACGCGACGAGCAATCCTTCACGTGATTTTAAGGGCAATGACACGAAACTGTAATTACCACTAGAGTTTGCACGCGATGGGTCAACCAGATATCAATGACTGCATGACATGGTTAATATTGACCGATAAATACTTTGTTGTATTCTATAATCTATAGCTGGGGCATACAACAGAGTCATTGTTTCTCATATGTATTGCTTGCTGCTGAAACCGTAGAACTGTATTTGTTGTATTTAGTATAAGTGATAGCAGAAGAAAGGTCGGATTGTAAAATGTTGTTGTTGAGTGTACATTGATTGTAGTATGTGTACGTCAAAGATGAAAAGTTGGGAATAAAGTATACAGTCCTCTTCTTGTGAATGTGGATGTTCCTGAATATAAAGCAATTATTTTAGTTTTTTAACGAGTCAAGTAAAGACTTGATTCTTTTTCCACAAAACAGCTGTTCCTCGTAGTGAGTACCTATAGCTATGCAGGGAATGATGCTACACATATGATCAGATCAAAATCACTTTCAAATGTACTGTGTGATGTGTACTTGAGAATTTTAAAAGAAAAAAATTGCTTCAATAAATACCACACTCAAGTTGTATTTTAGCATGACACTGTTGCTGAAAATAGTTCAAGTGATTCCGAAGATGATTATTTATGATTTTACTATTTTGTTATCTTACTTGGTGCATGTATTTTCACTTATTTTTGGTAATAGGCATATTTACTGGGAGTTTCCATGGTAACAGTACTGGGGGGGGGGCATCTTGTAACTATACCCAACCTTTAAGCTTGCATAATAGTATGGGTGTTCTTTATAAAAAAAAAATCCATCTAAAATTGAGCTTGAAGACAGGCACCCTGTAAATTATATTACCTGTCTGAAAATGACCGTCCTGAGTCAGAACACCACCGGAGAATTGGCCGGTGTAAGGGTTAAGGTCGTAAGAGTAAACACATGCATTACTAGTTTTGGCTTGATAGGTCTGGAAGCTCTGTAAACTGGACTCCCCACTGCAAAGCTAGAGACAGTGAAATAATTCCACTGGCAAAGGCAAACAATCAAGATCCTACTTCAACACCCCTTGCCATCAGCATAAATCAACGATTCATCTACCAACTGATGCATAAAATGTTTGAAAAGACCGATAATTGCCTCCCAGCTGCATCTATTTGGACGTAAATGTTTGTTTCACACCCAAACTTATCACAGCAAGAAGTGTGCACGTGTTGGCATGTACCGTAATAAATGGAAAACCCAATATCTTCCAAAAACAAAGATGGCTGAAACACGGTCTCATGTTTCATACTAACATGGTCCTGCACAAATGACTGCAAGAAGCCTCCAAAAAAGAAACACAAACCCTTTTGGGGCTAACAGCAGCTTAGCTTTTGGTCTTCAGCTACCCAAAAAGCACCAAACACAGAAGATGCTGGAGAGTCACTGATACCATTCCAATATTCACAAATCACCATGGTTAATCAAGTATGATCGATTACGTCAATCAAAGTTCAAAGTGCTTTCAGTTCATCAAGCTAAACAAAGTCAAGAAAATTTTTCAATCATTGGTTTTCACCCTTTTGATGGCTGGTCTACTACATGTTCCGCAAAGAGCACAAAAAGAGAATTGGCATGACAAAAAAGCAGCACTGCCAAAACTTTCAGAAGACACTTCTCAGACAAACTGATCTGACTGAGCACCAAATGGCTTTCAGAAACCACAACTTCCTGGGCATTGTGAAGCAATTACAGCTTAATCTACTGCTCATCAAATCAAAATCACTTCTCAAACTCTTGCACAACCTAAGTCTGGAGGACATTACAATCTAAAGACAACCTGCAAACATCCACTACGAATCCTGCAAGACTTGCAATGACATTTTAGACTGCTTTTCCACCACACTTGAAGAGAAACTGAAAGGGAGGTTGTCAAATTGTTCTGTCCTCACAAAGCACTGACATAGTAAATGTTGAGTGGCTTGATATTTGCACAATAAACTGATCTGATAACATGAAGCGAAACACACAACATGTCTACAACATTGGAAGAAAAGATTGAACTGGAGCAGGAATAGCATTCGAAATATTATCGAGTTTCAATGATGCAAAGTAACACTAGACAGGATAACAAGCTTTTGTATGAATGTTGCATTTGTTATGACTGGTAAAACTTAAGGTTTATAGCATTAATTTGTTTACTCAGCACCTTTCTAACCCTTAAATGAATCAAGTATAGTAAGGTTGTAACAGTAACCTGTGTTTTTTCATAATGGCCACATTCATTTTACTAATATTTTTTTTTTGAGATATCAATCTCAGTTCATGTGTTTTATAATTTATTTCTTCTTTATTCACTTTATGTCACATAGAACTTCAAAAATGTACAATCAGACTCAATGAATGGGTTTCAGACTCTCTCGTGGATAAATGAGTCCCAGGACCCACTGGTCTAAATTTTTTGTATTAATCTCTAATGAGTACAACAAAATCACTAATACAGGGGACATCTTTGGAGGGGCATAAAAACTTGGAAGAAAGAGTTCAGAAAGTTAAGGGGGCTAAAGATCAAAAGTTTGCTAAAACATTTAGGAAGATGTATAATACTTGCACACACAAAAAACCAGGGATTTCATTAAAAGGAAAGGCAATAAATAAGCCTAATAATAAACCGGCAATGGAAGAGCAAGACTAGAGATTCTCCATGAAATCCTTTTGAATTTTCAATAGGGAAAAATTAGGGATCCCCACAAATAAGAACAAGAGAGTTCTGTTTAAAAGGTCGCTTACCAAAAAATGAATCTACTCTAAGGAACGTCTACTGCACCTTGTTGGATCAAATCTGGAATACAGCTCAATCCTCTGGTATCCATTCACCAAGAGAAGCAAAAACAAACTTGAGAGAGTTCAGTGTAGAGCAACAACCTTAATTTTAAAATCAAATGAACCCTACAATGTCTTTCAAAGAGCAAAACATTGGAGAAAAACACTAAAAAATGCCCATATTTTCCTGGGATGAGAGAGAAGCAAGAAATTGCAAAACATCAAAAGGGACGTGATTACAACTATCAAAATAACAGAAAAGTTAAACATCAATATTCCTCTGGGTACCAAACTAAAAGAACTTTCAAGGAGTGGCTGAAAACCTAGAGCCACATTCTTCGTGGCTATTTGTTGCACAGTTGCAAAAGTGTTTACCAGCCTTATGGGAAATTCTAATTTTGGCAGCAAACATTTTCACGGGGCATGGGAGAGAGCAGGGAACAAACAAACACACACAGAAATGGTTTCTAATGAATTCTCAAAACATATGATCATAGGTTTGCAATGTTACACTGCTCAAGTGTCTCACAGGATTGCAATCCTTTGTGAACAAGACAAAACGTCTTTTTCAAGAATAGAAAATAGAAAATGTGAACTAAAATGATCAGTAAGCATATTTTGTGAACAAGACACAGTGTGATTGGTGCATATCACAGAAAATGTAAAATAAATTCAAAAGGTGGCCATCCATCCATGGAAACAATAAATAAAACTGCTTTACAATGCACTGAAGAGCATGATCTGGAATAATTAACCTTCCAGAAGTTTGACAAAATCTTCAACCTTGGTAACAAAAAAAAATGGGGCTATCAACCCAAGGACACAAAAATTACAAGTATATCTTTTAATGGGGGAATGAACTGGGATGATTTGTGCAACTTTTTTGTTCAAAACTAGAGTTAAATTATTTGAAAAAGATTTCACTCTGCGACAAATAAAACCAGGATTCTCAGAAACATCGTTAGAAAAATCAAATTCAGTCAAAAGTGCTGAGGCATATTTCAATCTTTGACCCCTCAACTGCTGGAAAAATATATTGGCAAACAAAGAGCACAAGTGAAAAATTTTGACCATCAAGAACTTCAAAAGTGAGGAAATGCAACAAATAACACCATGACAAATTCATCCTTTGAGGTCATGAGAGTAAACACATGCATTAGTAGTTTTGGCTTGATAGGTCTGGAGGCTCTGTCAAGTGGACTGCCAATAATTGCAAAGTGCATGACATTTAAATCACTGGCAAAGGCAAACGATCATGATCATACTTCAACACCCTTTGTCACCAGCATAAATCAACGATCCATCCACCTGCAATTCTTTCATCTCTGACACATAAGTTGGCTTATCACAAGGAGAGGAACTCTTATGCAATTTATGAAGTAAGTCAACCAATATGAGACAAGAAGGAATTTGTGAATTACACAATGAAGAGGGAAACAATACAGCATCCTGGGCACAAGTTATCCTTGAGAAGACCCAAAGCAAAGCATTCATGGATTTCTAAGCTCTCTATCTAGGGACAGTCAAGCTTGCCTGATACTGAAGTTGACAGTGTGGACATACGATTTAAACGAGGGGAATGAAGAAAATATTTCACCACAGCAAAAACCATAGGAAGGGCTTCAAAGGAAAGCTGGACCAGGACTTGGCAGCAAAGAAGCACCAAGTTCTGGAAACCTTTCTTCAAGTCCTGAAAGAACCTCTGCAACAGAATGAAGAAAAAAAGTCTTGTTACTTTGCAATGAAGGTTGCTGAGAAGCTGGAAACATTTGATAAATGGAAAAGGATGATAGCAGAGAACAAAATTCAAAATTTACTCTTTGAACTCTAAATACAGGAAGAGCATTCATCTCAGGATCACTCTGACTCGTCACAGCTAAACGTCAATTAACAATAGAAACCAAGCTTCCACTAGTTACATGGGAATGCTTCAAAGTCACTGGTTTTCTTGTTTTTGCAAAATGTGTAATAGACTAAAGTAATACTTATATGTTCCAGTTTTAACAATATTCTTGATCAATACATATTAATTTTTACTAAAAGCTACAACTGTTGCACTTCAACTGTGAGAAAGACAGGCAATTTAAATGTTTCAGTTAGACATTTTTGATTTAAAAACTCTTTCAACTTTGGCATAACTGATCATCAGCAATGATGATGAAATTAAATAAACAGTATTTAAAACTTTAAATTATTATATTTGAAATTATGGGGAAATAAAGAATAGAACTGTTGACATTCAGTCATTAAGTTTATAAATAATATAAATGTGGTGTGGCTCATACTGTAATAGCCATGCCATAATTTTTCAAGTCTTGTGCATGACTTAACTGTTATGTAAAAAGAAGAATCTTTACCATGATATCAATTTCAAAATTCAGCATTTTTACACAAAAAAAGGAGGTTGTCAAAATAATAACCTATTCATTTCTGCTTCTTTTCAATATTATAACAGAACAGTGTTTTTGGAAAAGGAAAGAAACAATAATTATACAGAAATTATAAGCCCAGTCGAGAAATAATGTTTTTTGAGATGCTACAGTCCTTATGACACCCTGTAAATAAATAATTTATTTACAGGGTGTGACCACACGCTGCACGCCACACATCACAGGGGATAAGGCCGCACACCACACTAAAGTGTAAAAGGCTTATTCTTTTCACAGAAAGATAAAATATTGCATTATTCTAATTCGTTTGCAGGTGGCTCCCGAAACAAAACTGTTATTGAAGAGAAAAAAGGGGTTTCGGCAAAGACAACGTTAGCTGCACTGTCCCTATGCATGGCAACGGCGCTAACATTTGCAAGAATTCAACAGGAGTGGACAAGTTGTGGCAAAAAAGTACGGAAGGTATACATCCAGCTTTCTCGATTATATTGCATACAGTGGTGCCATGAAAACAGAACCTAAGTACCTTATTTTTAAGAATAGTTTTGAAGTTAACGATGAGGAGATTCAGCGGGAACTTAGGCTAGGACGATGGTTATAACTTATACAAAGGTTGCCACAGGTCAGGAAAATGGCCCTGGAAAAAATTCTTCAAGGTCATGGAAAGGTCACACACAGCAGAAAAAGCTGAGTAAATTTCACTAAAAAAAAATTGAGTAAATCAATGCATCCAAACTGAGTAGCTATAGTGAGTAATCTTTAGCAGTATAGCTGAGTAACCTGTAATCAGGGGTTTGAGTTGATTTGACTCTGCTATGAGTAAAAGTACTCAAAGTCAGGGGTATAAATACTCAAGAGTTTGAGTTCATCTGACTCTGCAATGACTAAAAGTACTCAAAATCAGGGATAATAATACTCACGAGAAATGCATCCATACTTTTTGACAAAAAAAAAGCCAGGATAAGGTCTGACTCGGAATTTGTCCTGGCATTGCGATAGAAATGTCGCACCTTCATTCACAAAGCAAGCTTTTACGGTATCCCTGACAAGCTTGGCATCTTTTGATGCATTGTGGCCTGTTATGGGCACAGCTAGTAGAAGGAATAAGTTATTAATTTTTGTTGAAGAAAACTAAAAGCAGTAAACTGGACACACCCTTCACATCAGAGCCATACAAGGTAGTAAGCAAGAAAGGCATTGAGGTGACAGTCAGGTCAAAATGAGGTGAAATACTGTCAAAAATGTTACTTTTGTAAAGTACCGCTCTTAGTCTGCTGAGAATGTTAACCCAGTTGCTGACCATGATCTTGTCACAAACCCAAATCAGGGCAAATCCAAGGAACAGAAAGGCATTCTTCTG
>BLFN01000467.1:69819-74819 GCA_014634225.1 Acropora yongei
TTCACCAAATTAGTTAGATTTTTAGCTTGTTCACTGTGCCTTCCTACAAATAAAAACTGGTGCATGTTTTGCATGTGATCCCATGAAGTGTAAATATTCAAAACTAATCATTAGGTCACTGGCAAAATGGTTTGGTAAGCCTGTGGACACCTGATAAAAGACACTTCGTTCGAATGCCATGAACCTGTGTTTTAATGTTTTTTTATTTGAACGGAACCGATATTGCTCTTTCGGGATCGTTTCAGTTCGTTCTTCTTATTTCTCTTGCAGTTCACAGTTCAGAAAAATTGTACGATGTATGCCGTCTGCTATTGTCGTTTGAACAGGGTTATCAACTTTGTAACCTGTCAATTCTTTTAAACTGTTACTTCGGGGTTTGATCTTTCCACATTTGGGGGAGTGAAGCCCAAGGGCCTTTCTGGCTTGAGGGCATTGATGGATTCATGTAAGGCGACTGCCCTCCGAGGCAACTAGGAAATTGGTTGCCAATTCATTAATTTCGTTAGTTCGTTTTTCCGTTGGGTGAGCTTGGGCTTGTCTGTCGACGAAGAAGCAAAAATTCAGATGGACACAGAAAGAAAACCTTTTCTTACATCATTCAAGGCTTAGATAAACTTACCCTAAGTTGAGATCCGGTCGTTGGGAAAGGGGATCTGATTGGACGATGATTCTCCTTTCCAGCCAAATGCTGTACGCTAATAGTAACAATAATAAAAACAATAATAATAATAATAATAATAATAATAATAATGAAAGTAATATTGATCAAAACTATAACATTATTGTAATTGTTATTGCAGTATAATACATACTTTTAAGGCTAGCAGTTTATTGGACTACCTTTTCAACATATATTCCTCCGAAGAAATAAATATTTTTGTAGTTTACTATATTATTTCAAAAATAAAGTCATACTTACACTGCAACTTTATGTCTAATTGTTGGGTTCCTGTAAGATAAAGAAAAAAGCCATAACACAATGAAATATCAAATTAACGCCAGTTTTTGCAGGAATAAGATCACACGAAGTAGTTAATAACACGACTATATATAGATCGTTTCCCTTCACGCGAGCAGCGCCCATATTCATTTCATGAAACAATTAACAATTCATGTTTATGAAGTGATAAATATGAAATGTTTCATATATTGAACTGCGGATTGAAGTATTATAAATCTCACTCTTTCGCCTTACTCACTCGCTCGATTTCCGATACTTCACCAACTCGTGTGAAAATCCCGTACGCGCGCACTTTGCATGAAGTTATCTCTATTTTTAACGAGCGTAAGAGTCCCATGATGCGACAGCCGAGTGCGACTCTAGCATCTCCAGTGCTAAGCAACTTTCTTCTTTAAGCATTTTTGTGGACAGATCAGTCCAAGAGAGAAAGGTGCAGACAGGCTATACAGCCCTTATTGAAGCACCAACCCATGAAATACTGAACACTGAATCTAGGCCTGACCACAACACAGGGAACTTCATACCCTACTCTTTTTCCGATAAATGTGTGGGTTCTGTAACATCCTATGCTAACCACGTAACACTGAAGATACAGGACACGGGGCCTACGACTTATAGTCCTTATCCGAGAAGACTTGAACGTCTAACCATTTGCAGTGTCATTAAAAAAAAAAAGCAGCAAATTCTCCTCAGTTATTTAAAGACCCTGAGTGTTGGTCCGGCCACGACCTCCCGTTCGGCAGTCCGGTCCACAACCAGCTCAGCAACCGGTAGTGGGGCGTTCTGCATCTAAGGACGTAAGCTAACTGTGAACCAATTGTTTTACAACAACGACTTTATTTAGTTTCTGCCAACCCACCGAAAGCGTGCAGAGGAACTATAACACACCGGTTAATTTCTGTGCGCTCTCATCGGATAAAACTGATCAGTTATTAGAGGATATCCACTGTCCGATTAGATATCCGTCGTCTGATTTTATTTCGACGGAAGAAAAACCAAGAAACGAGGAAACGTTCCATCTAAACTTTTAATTGTTTAAGGAATACACCGTTCTGCAGAAGCCAGAGACGGAGAAATTAAAAAGCTGGTTGCAATCCCGTACTATGAAACACGAAAAAATCCCTTCGAAACGTCGCCTCTAGGCCAACTGTTCATTTTTTGGACAATCTTTCAGACTTGGACATTATCTTCCGATATACCAGCCGCCGAAAGAGGTTTATTTACTAGTTATTTGCATACAAATGAAACTCAATTCCCTGAGGATCGTTTTGTTTTACCAACATGGCCGCCACTTCTTTGTTTTAGTCCGCCAATATGGCCGCCACTACGTCAGGTGAAAATGATCTTGTCAATTGCCCGAGTGTACAGGACTCATTCACGCGGGAAAACAGGTATGGGCAAATTAAAATAAAGAAACAGTTATATTGAAGACAAAAAGAGCGCGCTAAAGGACGCTTTACAATGAATCGATTTACTATAACAACGAACGAAGTAAACTAAAGAAGCCCCCCCCCAATTATTTCTCCCTGAACTAACCATAAAATGATGGCAACTGGTTTTACTACTTTTACCTTTTCAGTTTTCCCTTTTGCATGGAAAAACTCGCCTTTTTCATCCTATGGAACGGAACGAAAAAAACAAATGTGACATGTTCGTATTCTTCCCTTGCAATACTGGATGAGCTTAAAACCCTGAGCAGTTAAGCGAGGCAATTGTCAACCAAGCTTTGTTTAATTGCCCCCCTCATGCAAGTTGTCTTTTGCTCAGAGGTAGAGCATTGGAACTTGCAAATCAGAATTAGCAAACTAGTAATCCTGTTAGCAGCACTCAAGCTAAAAAAAATTGCAAAAGAATAAGGGCTGGAAAACTAATGTGCTTTGTTCTATCGGTTGAAGAAAAGTCAAGCGCACCCTTATTACCTGCGAGATTTTAAAGTAAGAGACTACAATAATTGGTCAATCCTATTATCATTCGCAATGCTCTTGATACTCATGATACTCATGGTGACGCCATACCTTTCTGGAAACTGCGGTGCAAGGGAGCCTGTCTCAGAGATCGGAAATTTAAACAACTCGCTGATGAATTGATTCTCACTGCCTATACGAAACGAGAACAACAAAATCTCCTTGCGTTATATTTTCCTTTAGTTCATGTCTTTTTATTTTAATTATTGGGTGGGAGGGTGAAAGGGAGGAAGGGAGGGAGGGGGGGAGGGGAATTCCTTGTTTCTTGTTGCTGTGGTTGTTGTTGATTGCTTTAGCAAAAGGAAAAAAAATTAACGTTGTTTGTCCTTCCATGCCGTCCTCTCATTGCAAGGGTCCGCTTCGACTAACGTCGTTTCTCAGGAAACTTAGAACAAAGCTTAACAAGGGCCGAAGGCTTTCAAAGATTTTAGAAGATTTTTCAATCTCGTTTAGAGGTAAAAATGGTAAACATAGGGTCTCAGTATCCTTTCCGTGGTTTCAAGCTCAAGCTGATGAACCCACAGCGGGATATACAGGAAAATCACGTGGAATTTCGCCATAACAACACTTTACCTCGCATGCACTCTGAAAGACAGACGCCCAACATAATCCTGTTACTACTGAGAAATCCAAGAGCCACGTATGTCACCTAAAATTAACCAATGATGATAATAATAACTGATTAATAATAATAATAATAATAATAGTAATAATAGTAATAATAATAATAATGATAATAACGATAAAATTAATTGTATTTGTTACTATCAGTTTCCAATCAAAGTAACAACGCATAACACTAAAACCGCTACCCGTTCAGTTCGGTAGATCTCAAGTTGAATTTTTTTTTAACTTTGGCGAAGAGACTTTTTTTCATCACTTCCGTAAATTCACATCGTTATCCAATGTGGATCTTTTACCACAAAAACAATTACAGTCTTACTTCTTGTACTTGTTTCTTTAAATATTTACCGTACATATTTTCAAAACATTCGCTGTAAATTAAAAATGGCTGCGACAAAAAAGGGGTCACTCTTACCTCTAATAATTTTCCCACCTAAAGGCTCGGGAAATTGTGAGCATTACGAAAACACGCATGTATAAATTGATATTCCTCTTCACCATAAAGCCAGGATGCCAACCTAAGTGTTTTCTCATAATGCCACACAGCACACAAATGTCTGACTCACGAGCACGTACCTGACCTGAGAAGTGTCGAATTGTAAATGCTGGATAAGATAGTTTTGCTAAATCATAGTTCGGATGTTTCCGATGCGAGGAATCACATTTCTTGACAAATGCAGCATCAGTGTTTTGAACAATCTTGCACTCTCGATCGAGCAGTGATATGACTCCATTAGGGGACTGAAATAGGAAAAATATTGGATGTAAGAATCGTGAAAAATTATACTGGGATACCTCTATGCAAAACTTCATAACCATTTTGAATTATAAGTATTTGCCTATTTCTGAAACACATCATGATCTTGTGGAGCTTGTAAGAACTAGAAGTAGTCTTCACTAGAGTTGCCCCTGTATTTAATTTTTGTGAGAATGTTATTCACTGTTGATAAGAAAACACTGGAGACAGTTGCTCGGTTCTTTTTGTTGTCGGCGAAATAAATCAGCATTGGATATTTCACATTCAACAAGACCATTTCTGAAAGAAGACAAGGGTGCGGGCCTTTCATTAAATAACAATGTAGAGTAATTTTGTTACAAAAATAGTGTAGTCTTGCAACGTAACGTAGCACTGCAATTTTTCTCGTTTGAGAATTAGCCATATCGCTTTGCGCGCTTGATAGAAATCACCAAACACGCCTATGCGATTAGTTTGATCAAATCGAGATCGTTTAGCCCACAACCAATGGCCTCCTGGGCTTTATAGCCACTGGGTCAGAATGCCTGCAGGGGCAAAAAAGATTCTTCATTCAAATGTATTAACATGCAAAAGAAAGATTCATCTCACATTTAATAGCAGTTCCACAGTCCCTTTGTTTTCATGGAAGGGCACCTTGTAGCTGCGAATGCCTTCAGATTCAAGCTCTGCCTGATGATCGTACGTAAGAAAATCG
>BLFN01000467.1:77319-79819 GCA_014634225.1 Acropora yongei
TGCATCTCTGAGCTGCGGAAGGGAGCTGAGATGTGATATGGAGTACACAGTAACAATTGAGAGCTGGAGAGAATGTCATAATGGTAATAGTAATACTGGTAACAATATTAACAATAATAAAATAACAACAATAATAATAATAGTATTTATTAATCAGAGGCTTTTTTTATACTTAAGTATCAATTGATCGGTGTAAATTATAAATAAATAAATTCATTGATAAAAATCTATTTCTTATAGCATGACATTGAGCGCGTCGAAACCAGCGTCATTTTCGCTGGAAAAACGTGATACCGTCTTCATTTTAGTACGAGGTTTTGCAAAATTGTTGTCGTGTCAAAACAACTCAATGATTCGCTGTTTGTAGTCTCGCTTTTTCTCGTTCTCATTGCTCGAGAAAGCCGTGGCCAGTTTCTGGTTTAGGTGGCGCTTATCAAAAACACCGACATCGAAAAATGCACGTTAACCACTTTGCCAAAAACCGCGCGCACCGACATCCAGCTAAGCTTCAATAGAAGAGTTGGCACAGCTGATTAAAACTTCTCCTGTCAAGGTATGAAGCTTTCGCTCAATCTCTAGATCATGATATACATCCTTAACAAGGGGTGCGAACATGTCTCACACTTTGTCATGCCTCCTGCATGATCAACTTCGAATCTCTTGCCACAAGGCCGTATAGATGGTAGATATTTCAGTGTCGAGCGGTACCTAAGGCTCAGCACATTGCATAATTTCCTTTTGTTTAGATCGAAGTTCTCTGACTCTAATAGCAATGTTGTTAACCAACTCGAGGCACCCTTCATCGTTACCAGGTCATTTGCCCCAAGTTGTTCTGGGTTCAGCTTCGCACGGAGCCGTTGTAGAATGGTGTTATTCAATTTGTCTAGTGTTGGCAATCCTTCTCCTTGTGGTCATGAGTTGATCAGTCTCTAAGGATACTGTGCTGTCTTGATGCTTGATATGTTCAATCTGGATGTTCAGTAGCTGCGCGGGAGCTGGCAAAGTCAAGATCCGCAACAGCCGAGAAGATATATATACAGTACCTCGATATATATCACACACATATACTTAAATATGTAAAAGATACACATATAGAATAAATAAATAGAGAAATGTTGAAATATTTCCATTCTCAGGGCAAAGTAACAAACTTCACAATACCTAAACCAAATAAAATCTCCCAAGCCCCGAGCCACAACCATCGTTCAACGCGCAAACTGACTTCATTCACACAAAGGTGTTTGTTTAAAGAATATTCAACAGCCATTGTTGATATGCTAATATGCAGACTTGATAGGTTTCAAGAGGGTGGGTGAGGGGAAAGAAGTTAATCACGTGATTCTTTTACCTGTTGAATTCCTGGGTGTTTTCCTTCAAGAAGCTGTTCACCATCAATACAATCCAACTAAATAGTCTGCTGTAAAGAGCTCTGGCTAAGTTATCACGCCCCTGGGCAGCGCTATTCGTGTCCTTCTCAACTCTTAATCTAGCACCTTGGACACCAAAAAAACAATTCAATAATTAAACCAGCAGGGGTCCGTTTCTCGAAAGTCCCGAAAGCTTTGCGAGCCCTAAAAGCCATTCGTAATACTCTTCCCCGCTTATTCTGTAAAGCTGGTCTTTTCATGTGTTGCAATGGGAATAAAAATTGAAATAATTGCAAAGTTTCGTGCCTCGAGACGCCTTCGTTTTGAAGATACAAAGAGATCTGTGTCGCCCGAAATGCCCCCGAAAAAGTTTCGGGACTTTCGAGAAACGGCCCCCAGAAGTCCATGACCTAGAAGTCTCGATATCTCTCATTTGCCTTTCGATCATTAGTTAACGGTATTATCTAAATTTAGAACAAAGATCTCCAGAAATAATGGCCAGTAAGATTTGGCCCAATGAGGACGAGAAAAGGTACGAGATTTTCTTATAGCATGACATTGAGCGCGTCGAAACCAGCGTCACTTTCGCTGGAAAAACGTGATACCGTCTTCATTTTAGTACGAGGTTTTGCAAAATTGTTGTCGTGTCAAAACAACTCAAGAACACGGTAGCAATTTTGGCATTTTTCGATCAGCAAAAAGGCTCAGTTACCAGCATAAGAATAACTGAGCAGCCTATGCTGCTAACAAAGAGAAATATTGATCGTCCGGGCTATAATTTTCTAAGTATTTTCGCTAAAAACGAGCAGTCAAATCTCGTACTCGTTCTCGTCCTCGTCCTAAAATCTAAAGGTCGCTATTATTTCCATTTACCACGAGCAACAGCCGTTCACACAATGTGAAAGCCTCCAAGTGCAAACGAAGAATCAGTGAGGGGAAACGGAAATCTATATACTGAACAGACAGCGCGCAGAAATACAAAGGTAAACAAATATGTTACTGTTAATTGTCTCAATATAACAACACAACGGAATTTAACCGCACCTTTGTGATACACTGCCCCACTGGTTAAGGCTGTCCTCAGTTTGTCAGCGGACACACCAAGGAGAAAGGCCGCTGTAAAGGCAGATTAA
>BLFN01000467.1:104498-106998 GCA_014634225.1 Acropora yongei
AGTGCCTCTATATGCAACAGAGTCCTTCATAAAACGAGTGTTTTATGAAGGTTAGCATTCCATTGATCAGCATTCCATCGTCTTCAATATAATAGTGCTTGTGGTTTCTTTTGTTTGTCCTTTCCTATGTGGAATTAATCAGTGCTCCTGAACCACCTTTTGAGCCTTTAGAGGTGTCAGCCACACCCCTGTCAATCAGCAGCCCTGCTCAACTGCCTCCCACTACTGCTGAAAGCAAAGATGACAAACAACAAGAAGAAGCATTAAAATCCAAGGTATTTTAATTATAAATGATGTCAGATCATCATCAAATATCCATCACAACACTTGCGCCTTATTAAAATTACGATCTGCCTTTAAGCTTTCGTTGGTTTGTCTCTGCAGAGTTGTTAGAAGGAGACGTCTACTACTCTAGTCTGTGCGCATACTTAGATCTTTCTTTACTTGGTCGTTGTATGTTTGGGCTGGGCGTCCTGGACTCGGCTTTACTCCAAATACTTCAATAGTTGTGTAAACACTTATCCCATACAAGAAAAACAAACAACGTGTAACGTTTTATGTGCGAAGCCTAAATGATTAATAAAATAATAGTAGATGAATTTTCGACCCTCTGGGTTTTTATCCATCCACATGCAAATGACGCTGGGTTATCCCACCAGTCTCCACTTGTTCAAAGGATGGATAACAAATAATCATGTTTAATATTTCTATAACGCAAATTAGCATGTATATATGATCAAATGCGCTTTACAATTCTACATAGCCTGCGTAGCAGCGTTTCCGTGATTTTGATGTTTTGGCCGCGCGAAATTAAAACTAAGACGAGAGCAAATAATTTGATTTTTTTAATCGCCTGAATCGAAATTTGCGTGGAAACCCCACGGAAACGCTTGCTTCTCAGGCTAAATTCTACAGGAAATCAACATTGCTCAAATCACTATTTTACAATTACTGATCAACAAATCAAATGAAGTCAGGTGTTGGTTTTTTACGAGAGGGGAAAACCGGAGTACCCGGGGAAGACCTTATCAGTAGAGAACCATCAAACTCAGTCCTCATATGACGCCGAGTACGGAAATTGAACTCCGGCCACCACTGCTCTAATCATTATCCATTGGATAAACCAATAAGTTTTCATAACACTTATCCAGTGGACAGTGCATTTATCCAATGCAGAGCACCACTAACCCTTTGAACAACTGAGGCCAGTTGGTCTTTGTTATCCAGATCAACTCGTCTGCCAGCAATTTTCACCTTCAGATTGTCATTTTTTTTAGAACCAAGGTAAAAAAAAGACCCGGGTACCTTTTAAACCTCACAAAGGCAAACTGCCGTCTTTCTCTGGAGTTGATCTTTCACCTGTGACTGACGACAAACTCGAAGATCAGCTGCAGGAAAATGACAGACACGACCCAGTCAACACCACAGGGCTCACGATGTTGTCTTCATCTACATCCATTCTGAAGGTGAGATTAGTGGCAAATTGTATCAAATGAATAAAATATCTTGTACTCAGCAAGCGAGTTATTTAAGCGATGCTCTCCCTTTTGATCAGTACAACAGGTAAAGGAGTTTTTCAAACTGGTAGAGCATCATTGCTCATTATGTCTACTCAGTGCACTCTATGGAAGAGAAATTTGCCTTATTTCAGTCCACTTTTCCCATAGTACTTTATGAATACAAAGATCAGAGTGTGGTAAAATGAGTGGACATGATTTTTTATCGCTGAGATCTGTGAAACTGAGTTCTCGGCAAACGGGCTAGGCCGCATCTCATATATAAAGCAACCAATGGTTTGCTGAGATCTCGGTTACTGGGCTCATTTGAAAAGTGACTAGTACACGACCTTACCATTTTTACACCATGTAGCGTGTTACCTCAGCTTTCCTCTCCTCTGTGTTGGCCCAGAACTTGAATCCAGTAATACAGATCAGTAAGCGCTTCAACTTAATTGGTTCGTTTTATCCAAACATATTGTTTGAAGGAGATGCCGCGAAGTTGCAATTTTTTAATACAATTTGTGCAATGGTTATTGAAAAGCTACATTTATTGCTGAAATTAGTTTTTTTTAGGATTGCAAAAAAAAAAAAATCGTTGAGATAATGAAGCGAATTTTAGGACATAATAGGAAAAGGAAATAAATCATCTCAATGTGAAATGCTTTAATTCAGTTGTAAACTTATAATATAATACGTAAGATTTATACAGGATTGATTGCTCCGCATGTATGCGGCGAATCGCTGGATATTTTACTAACTTTGCGGCCTTGAAAATAAAGCCAAATCGATATTTCCTCTTGACTAAACTAAAGTGATCAATTTACCGGGATTGTTCAATATCTTGCCAAAAAAATTATGAGCTGATATAGTTGGGAAGCAGTTGAATAACCTTCGTGCAAAATTATCGCGACTCTTTATGAAATGGCGGCCTTATTTCGAGAGAGAACTTTTGTGTAAGACACTGAATTTAAGTTATACGTAGAAGTCGACGGCATTATCGC
>BLFN01000467.1:146559-149059 GCA_014634225.1 Acropora yongei
GTGGAATAAAAGAAATCTATGTATCAAATAACCACCTGAAAAAAAATCTCAGAACTTACGAAATAAGAAGAAATATGAAAGAAATTCATAAATACATAAGTCGCTCCTAATGGATCAATCTCGCAATGTTCACATGTCAGTTGTGCACCAACATGGTGGTTAGCAACTGTTGTCACGCATCAAGTCACGTGTGTGAAAACCGAGAATACCACAGAAAATTTACTTCTCGTTACCTAGCAGAAAACTCGCTCGTTCACTCCACTCACTCGATCGTTTTGCAATACCTCTCGACCCATGAATAAGAATCGTACACGTGCATATTCCATGAAGTGATCTCTAAGTCACCACTGTACTTAAAATGGCGTGCGAGACTCGTTCTGATGGCTTCCTATAGATGCGTAAAATCCAAATTAAGCGCGCACCGGTGGTTTCCTCGTCCCTTGCATTACTAGCAGTCTACTTCATTCTGGCCATAGACTGCGAGTTGTCTCTGGTGCGAGAGACAAAACAACGAAAAAATGCAAAATAAAGATAAAAAATTACACGCGGTTTTCTCGCCTCGCTTGTCCTCCGATCATCTTCGATATTCAAGTGACATCGAATTATTTATTTCTTCAAAACACAAATTGTCGATGCTTGAACAGTGGAGCAGAGTCGCCTGAAGTACATACACTGTTGAAAATTAAGACCTTCGATTTCTGGTCAGTTTTTTGTAGTTGCTTGTGTCTTTAAATGACTTTAAACCAGGCAATCTGTAAAGAAACCAACTGTGTGTTTCCACCAGTCGATTGTTCAATACTTTCTGTATCTTTCAAGTGAGCGATAGACAGTGAGGTTGTGAGTTGAAAAATAAGCCAGCATTTGTTTCAACTGAGAATTGGTCAACCCTTTACTCTCTCTCTTTTTCCCTTTCAAACTAGAGCCTCAAAAATGATCGACATGTAGGCAATTATATTCATTTCGGTTAATAGTGCTGCTATCATTCTTTGTTTCTCATCTACAAAAGTTTATGTAAGTACTTATTTGAAATTCATTAATATCGGCTCAGTTAGCAATGGCAACTCATAAAGAACGAGAACGGGTGGATTGATTTTAATATCCCTAAGGTCAGGAAAACTCATCTCCAATAAAAGAAGGGATGAAAAAAGCATAGAGGAAAGCAGAAAAGAACCATTCTCTAGATTCCATCCTTTGAAGAGCGGCAACTCATAACATGCTCATGCTTAGGAGTTATTGACGAATTTAACTTGGATTTCATGATCACATGATTTGATCATCTGATCAACTGCCAACTCATTTGAATTGTGAGAGGTTGTCCGCATAAAGACTTGATTTCCTATATCTGGAGACACAAACTGAATAAGGCTAGACTAGAATTCTTGAAACCGAAGAGAGGCTGCCACGAGCAATCGAATTGGTATTTCGACCTCTTCATTTTGTCCGTCATAGTTGCTCTTAATTCCGTTGTTTTGCATCTTTTCTTCGAGTAATGTTCCCTCTTGATTCCTCTCTTGCCTTTTCGCTCGACTGCGTCGTCTGCGGACGCTGAGCTGTAATTTCTAGAAGTCATTTCCATTGCTAACAATTTTAATTGCCCTCATTTCAATTAACCATTCTTCTGTAAAATATTTAGCTTTCATACAAGTGATCAATAGACAATTTTTTTTTTTGCATGAGAGTAATTCCCTGGGGATTATTTCAGAGATAGCAACTTGGCCGCCGTGAAGTGATATGAAAATCAGTGATATCCATAGGTGTGGTCATTCACATTCGTTACAAGAAATTTAAATTTCAGGAGTGAACAGAACCAAACTTCGGTCTTAAAATGGTGATTGGTTGACCTCAATTAGACTTAAAATAGATCAAATCATCTCAAGAGGAGAAACCAAAATTGGGGTCATTTGTTGGCTCCTTGCTTTCTGGCAAAAGTGGGAGTCAGTAGCGCACTCGAGTCAATAAGAAAATTCAAGGCAAGTTGAATTGTATTCAATCAACATTTGAATCTTTTGCAAAGGGTTCGAGGCGTCCTCTGTTGAAACCTGCACTCAGGTATGCTATACGACATTGCAGATAAACGTATAAAATTTATTGATTGGCACTTTGATTTGGAAATTTAGTTAGCAGTTGTTATACTTTAACGAGGAGTAATTGTAGATTATATGTGTGCATTCGACTGTTCCTCTACGACATCAGCAGGAGTGAATTCAGGTGAGAGATGTGTAGTTTTAAGCAAATGAAGCTAATTTCTTAGGGAATCGTAAGGCCTGATTTTGTTACAGCATCTCGATACAATTTTTGTCGTACCAAAATTGTAACAAGTTCCGAGCAAGTTCGAAACCCTTGCGATATCGCCATGACAATTAAAATCGCGCCGAGATCACCGGTTTACAATCTGCAACATTAGCGCGGTAATAGATGCAGATACACCAGCCATTTTGCCCTTGGATCGATTTTTGATCAAACGCCAACACTGTCACGCGTTCTACAAGAGCCGAACTAA
>BLFN01000468.1:26521-27541 GCA_014634225.1 Acropora yongei
ACAACAAACTGTTTATTTTTTTTATTTTCAGCCAAAAATCTTTAACTCTTATAATAAGTGCAACAGAGCGTATTCACGCTGTGAGCCAGTGATAATAGACCCTTTTTTGGTTCACTTCAACCTCCATTTCAAAATGAGTCTAAGTGAAGTCTTTGCTGTGAATATCATCATAAGACTAATTAAATTGGCCTGTAGACACACCTTCTGAGAGAGATCGAGGGGAACTCGGAAATGGTCTATTTGATCGTTAACGGATGTTCAATACCCCATCCCCCTTCCACGTCAAGCTGATCAATCAATGACCTAGATTGTAAACTGACGTGAATAGAGAGCTTATGCACCAGTCTAAGTAAATCCCCGCTGCCCCCTACCCCCCCCCCACGTTGTCGTTCTTTCTACGACGTGAAATGACCTGTTTTGCAGTTGTGAGGACGACGTGAGCACAAGATGACAAATGTTCAATTTTGCCTTCTTATCTCTGAAGCGCTGGTTCCAATATTTAATTCCTGGATAGTTAGAACACATTTTGCAACCGTGATGACTATGAATAATTCAGAAATGACTGCGGAAACGAGAAGTTACATTTTCAGATGACGTTCTCGCTGCCGTCGACGTCGTGTTTGCGTAAACTCGCTATTATCTTACCAAGAAGGTATATCTCGTAAGGATACACTTGTTAAATAAAAAATCTGACTACGGCTATTATGCGAGGCGACAGCTGAAACCACACGAGGAGTCCGTTCAGGCCTGTCACTCACTTTCGCTGATATTTTGATGAAATTAAAGTATACTTTCACACTTAGGCAGGGAAGGCAAGGATATTGGAATGAAAATTTTGCTCTGGGGACAGGAACATCGGCTCACTTTCTCTAGTCCAAGTCCCCGCCTGTTCCGGCGAGGGGGGAGGGGTGGGGATTTACTTTGAATTGTGCATTGAGCACGCTGCTTTTGAACTGGAAATTGGAAGTGAACATTTCGAACGCCAGGGCAGAGGTCTCTCCCAGATTTTCAAACTAATCG
>BLFN01000468.1:121535-124035 GCA_014634225.1 Acropora yongei
GCAGCAAAGGGAAATGTTGCGGTACCAACATATCAGCCATGGGAAGGTGATTGAATGTTATTGTTTCTTTTCTAGATATTTTTTCATTTGCCTCTGCTAAGAACTGGATCTACCTGTAATTTACTGGAATCATGCCAATAGCATGGTTATTGTAATTTTTTACTTTTGGTTTTTGTTTGTTTGTTTGTTAGAAAATGACTATTTTGCTTCCAACAAATGCCACAGCAAGTGGAGAATGTGATGAAAATCAGAATGAACCTTATATTATCCTTGGCTGGAATTCAAAAGAAGGCTCTTACAACTTTACCATGTATTTTCATAAATTTGGTAAAGAGAGATGGTCAGCTGCAAATCTGACATTTTCATTGAAGACTGCAGTTGGGTCCAATGGTTTGTTGACATTTCTAGTACATTCTTTTTCATGCTTTAATAAGCTTGTTAATGTTAACTTTACTCAGCCAACCTTGAAGTATCCCTGCCAAAAGCACTGCTCTCCACAGCTGATGGCAATGTTTCTTATCCCCATCAGCATCCATACAGTTCATAGTTTAAAAAGTAGTAATATAATAAATTGTTACAGTAGTGTAATAATATTTATAAATGAAATACATTGAGCAAAGAACGTATGGGAAAAAAACAAAACAATATTTCTGTGACATGTTTAACATCAAACACTTCAACTACTTTTTCAAGAAGCAGAAATATCACTAATGAAGTGCTCTGATGAGAAGTAGAGGGAAGACATCAGCTGAATCACTTCATGGCCAGCAACTGATTTAACCTGATTTAATGTTTTTTCCCCTGTAAGAACAGCATCTGAGCTTGTATGTCTGTAAAGGGATTATTATTATGATGAGTTCTCTCCAGCTCTCAATCCGTGCTGGGTATACTATATCACATCTCAGCTCCCTCCAGCAACTCAGGGATGCAACATCTTTCTGAGAATTTTGTAGTGTTCCCAACAAGGCTGACATCTGGGTGCATTCAGTTGTATTTGGTATACCTAGGTACTCCTGCCACTTTGCAAAGTCTTTTGAAACTGTTTCAAGGGCCATTATAACCAATGG
This sequence comes from Acropora yongei, assembly GCA_014634225.1. Taxonomy (NCBI): domain Eukaryota; kingdom Metazoa; phylum Cnidaria; class Anthozoa; order Scleractinia; family Acroporidae; genus Acropora; species Acropora yongei. The sequence goes on from BLFN01000468.1 coordinate 122,603, forward strand.
CACCACTACAACTTCTACTTGTCTTATCCTCCTTGCTTTCAAACTCCTGGTACTGCTCAATCTTCCAAGCTTCAGTCGTCGCATTACATTCTGGTCATCCAGCACAGCTACATCAATCATTAGCCACGGATGCTTATCTTTCAAAAAAGTAGTTATGTCCAGCCTCTTGTGTGGTACATGTCTGTCAGTGATGGTACTTCCATTCCACACTAGTTTCTCCTGATGGTTCTCAATCACTGGCGGAGGCTTGTGCTCACAAAATTTCTCTCCACATTCAAGGTCATATTTCTTACTCAGTTCCCAGTGGACCCTCGATGCTACCTTATCATGGTGCTTTTTACACTCCCTCTGTGCTAAATTAGAACAATCGCTCACAATGTGCTACACACTCTCCAAACTTTTTCCACATAATCTACACTAAGGAGAGTAGGTACAAAAAATGATTGTTTCATGGTTGAAAAAAACAACTCTGCCACAAGTTATCTAAAGCCTAACCACCAAACTGTAAAAAATTTGCATCTTTATCCTTGTAATGTGAAATGTTCTTCTGTTCTTTTAGAGGCTGCTCCTTACACATTTAGTTCAAAGGGGAAATTGAACCAGCTGTCAGCCAAGGTTGGCTATTCTTATCAATGCCTCACCAGCACAATTAACTTTAATTTGACTGGTGGCAATGGTTCATCAGTGAAAGTATCAATGGATCAGATTGAGATTCAACCTTATGAGGTTAAAAATGGAAAACTAGGAGAAGGTGAGAACAAAATCATTTGATTGGCATTTTTATCACGACTGATTGAAGTATCTGACTAAATTTGACCCCTGCAACCATTAAGGGGGTGCACCATTCAAGCTTAAAATGTTTTGTTGTTTCCCAGAGAGAAATTTATTTTGACTGCTCTTTGAGAGAAATTAAAGAGTTACAAAAGGGCACCCTTTTCCCTTTAAAAGGAGTCCATAGGGTAAAATAAAACAAATAGTGAGGGGCAATAATTATTTTGAGTCACTTGTTGATCTTTGCTGCATTTTGGATCTGAGGACTGTCTCAATGGATCAGATCCTAAACATTTACCTTGGAGTATTTGGGAACCGTTAAGACATACCAGAGGACTACTTTTCCCAAAACTTCTGCCATTAAATAAGATTCCAGTCAGGTTTAGATTAATGATGATGGGTTAATGTTAAATATTATTTAAAAGTGTGCTGGTCACACATGACAAAGCTTAACTATCACACTGCTAAAAGTAAAGTTTTATTTGTAATCCTTATTGTAGCTGAGAAATGTGGAGCACATCCAACATCAAAGCCAACAACATCAAAACCAAGAAGCCATGCAGTGGCGATTGCTGTTGGTTGTTCTTTGGCAGGTCTTGTGGTTATTGTAGTAATTGGATACCTGATTGGCCGACGCCGTTCTCGGAATGTCGCAGCAGGTT
>BLFN01000468.1:297578-299927 GCA_014634225.1 Acropora yongei
TTCAAATATCTTAACACTATTGCAACCAAAGAAAACTAAAATTTCGCCATTTTTTCCCTTTATCGAGCACTCTCCCTTCTTTTTCATCTCACCTCACAAATACAATGCCTCGTTATATTCTTTTTCTACGCTAAAATATATTCAAAATTAACCAATAAAAATTTCATTGAAACGTAAAGTAAAACTTAAACATCCTAAATCCATTCATTTTGCTTCCCATTTCAACTATTTCTTTACGTTGCTTTGCCAAAATTCTTTATTCCAATCATTATCACAACAACTTTTTATTCTTCTTAAAATCTCCAGATCACCTACCAACCAACACAGCGAGTACAATTATACAATATACATCAGCATCACAAGTCTGTCCTTACCTGTTAGTAACATTCATTTACTTTTTCTTTTTCAGCATCAAAGGTCAGCTCAATGGAATAACAACACTTACTATCAACATGCAAACCATAAGTACACCTTTTATTCTTTCTTGGTTCAAAAACTAACATCAAATAAACTACACAAAATTAAGTCTCTCTAATTTCTGCCGTGACAGGCACGAAAGACAAGCTCCTCTCAACCTTCCGTTGTTGCAGTCTCAAACCCGCTGTGAGTATTCTCTTTCTTGCTTTTCATTGCACGCCTATTACCAATCCCAACCTTATTTTTTTTCCATCAAAGTTCACGTTCCTTCATTTTTTTTTCCATATGAACGCTTAAATACAATACTTGAAAAATTAAAACAAACTTAGACTTAAACATAAACATCACAACCCCATTCAATCATCTATTTGCTTTTCACAAATAGCCAATTCTCATAATTACCTCTAACTTTTATTCTTCTTCTTAAAATTTACAGTTGACCTCGCAACTAACGGAGGAAGTACTGTGAAGTACAATGGAATATACTTCAGCGTAACAAGACTTTAATATCCTGTTAATAATACTTATTTTATTCTTTTTCAGCCAAATTGATGTTATCAACGAAATACAGACAATTACTACCTCCTTGACTTCCAAAAGGTAAGTGCCTTCTCCTCTTTATCGTCTGATGAAAAAAATTGCTTTTCACAAATACTCTATTCTAATAATTCCCTCTACAACTGTTTTATTTCTTCTTCAGTTCTACATAAACAGCTCACGTCGAAGGTAACAAATAAAACATAATATACCTCAGCAATCCTTTCCTATTACTAATTCTTTGTTTTTCTTAAACAGACAATTACCATCTCTCCTACATTCAAACCGTAAGTACAACTTCTCCTTTTTCATCACTTAGAAAACTTTCAATTTGACGTTCCTAATTTTTTTTAATTAACAAGAAACAATTTCTACCCCACAGACACTAAACAAGTTCCTTACACCTTTTCATTGTTGCTGCCACAATCAAAACAGTGAGTATCTTTCCTTCGTTTTCATTCTACACCTATTACCACTTGCTCAGACTTCCGCAATTCAAATACGTCACACCATTATTTTTTTCATACGCTTAACTAACATAAAGATAAACTAAAAATGACATAAACATGGCTAAACCATTTCACTTCGTTCTCTATTTCAACCATCCCCTTTCGATTTATTTTCCGAATTACTCCTTTCCAATTATTGCCTTAACATCTACAGAAACAGTTTACCTCCCTAGCAATACAGGAAGTATAATAAAATATACCATAACACTCCAAGTCCTTTCTTTGCTGTTGCTAATTTTGCTTTTCTTCTTTTTCAGCCAAATAAAAACCAATTCCTACATCTTTCTTAATCAAACCGTAAGCATTTCTTGTTCCTCCGTTTACGTCAATGAGCAACAAATGTAACATTCCTTAATCAATTTTTCTAGGTCTATCTTGTAGCCACCTTCGTTCATCTTCCAGAAGAACAGCAACTCCTGTCACGCATGTTTGAGACAACAGTAAGTACGCTTCAAAGTTTAGCACATTCTCCATCATTTTAACATTACCAGTGTCGTTGAGAGAGATAATTAAGTGTTCTACAACTTATTTCATCGGCTCAAAAACTTATTCACCAGAGCACGATTACTGGAAAGGCAGAAACGCACAGCTTTTCACTTCAAAGAGCCGCCAAACTGTGAGTACTTCCCTTTTCGTCTTTGCTTGCAAAATAACGTACCAATACTTGCATCCTTTATTAACAAATCCTTCTCAAGCTTATTACTCTTGTTTCCAGAAAAGCAAGCTCCCAAGAAAAAAATGCAGTCACTCAAATCGTGAGTACACTCTTCGCTGCTTACTTTAATTTCAATTAGCTTAACCGTACCAACCAACACTTCTCCATCGAGCGCAGTTATTGTTGTTTTTTGTTTTTTTGTTTTTTTCCTCAGATCTCTTCGTCAAATCC
>BLFN01000468.1:307068-309568 GCA_014634225.1 Acropora yongei
GGATTTGACGAAGAGATCTGAGGAAAAAAACAAAAAAACAAAAAACAACAATAACTGCGCTCGATGGAGAAGTGTTGGTTGGTACGGTTAAGCTAATTGAAATTAAAGTAAGCAGCGAAGAGTGTACTCACGATTTGAGTGACTGCATTTTTTTCTTGGGAGCTTGCTTTTCTGGAAACAAGAGTAATAAACTTGAGAAGGATTTGTTAATAAAGGATGCAAGTATTGGTACGTTATTTTGCAAGCAAAGACGAAAAGGGAAGTACTCACAGTTTGGCGGCTCTTTGAAGTGAAAAGGTGTGCGTTTCTGCCTTTCCAGTAATCGTGCTCTGGTGAATAAGTTTTTGAGCCGATGAAATAAGTTGTAGAACACTTAATTATCTCTCTCAACGACACTGGTAATGTTAAAATGATGGAGAATGTGCTAAACTTTGAAGCGTACTTACTGTTGTCTCAAACATGCGTGACAGGAGTTGCTGTTCTTCTGGAAGATGAACGAAGGTGGCTACAAGATAGACCTAGAAAAATTGATTAAGGAATGTTACATTTGTTGCTCATTGACGTAAACGGAGGAACAAGAAATGCTTACGGTTTGATTAAGAAAGATGTAGGAATTGGTTTTTATTTGGCTGACGAGACAACATGGCCGGAAAAAAAAGAAAAGCAAAATTAGCAACAGCAAAGAAAGGACTTGGAGTGTTATGGTATATTTTATTATACTTCCTGTATTGCTGGGGGCCTAAACTGTTTCTGTAGATGTTAAGGCAATAATTGGAAAGGAGTAATTCGGAAAATAAATCGAAAGGGGATGGTTGAAATAGAGAACGAAGTGAAATGGTTTAGCCATGTTTATGTCATTTTTAGTTTATGTTTATGTTAGTTAAGCGTATGAAAAAAATAATGGTGTGATGTATTTGAATTGCGGAAGTCTGAGCAAGTGGTAATAGGTGTAGAATGAAAACGAAGGAAAGATACTCACTGTTTTGATTGTGGCAGCAACAATGAAAAGGTGTAAGGAACTTGTTTAGTGTCTGTGGGGTAGAAATTGTTTTTTGTTAATTAAAAAAAATGAGAAACGTCAAATTGAAAGTTTTCTAAGTGATGAAAAAGGAGAAGTTGTACTTACGGTTTGAATGTAGGAGAGATGGTAATTGTCTGTTTAAGAAAAACAAAGAATTAGTAATAGGAAAGGATTGCTGAGGTATATTATGTTTTATTTGTTACCTTCGACGTGAGCTGTTTATGTAGAACTGAAGAAGAAATAAAACAGTTGTAGAGGGAATTATTAGAATAGAGTATTTGTGAAAAGCAATTTTTTTCAGACGATAAAGAGGAGAGGGCACTTACCTTTTGGAAGTCAAGGAGGTAGTTATTGTCTGTATTTCGTTGATAACATCAATTTGGCTGAAAAAGAATAAAATAAATATTATTAACAGGATATTAAAGCCTTGTTACGCTGAAGTATATTCCATTGTACTTCACAGTACTTCCTCCGTTAGTTGCGAGGTCAACTGTAAATTTTAAGAAGAAGAATAAAAGTTAGAGGTAATTATGAGAATTGGCTATTTGTGAAAAGCAAATGGATGATTGAATGGGGTTGTGATGTTTATGTTTAAGTCTAAGTTTATGTTTTAATTTTTCAAGTATTGTATTTAAGCGTTTATATGGAAAAAAAAATTAAGGAACGTGAACTTTGATGGAAAAAAAATAATAAGGTTGGGATTGGTAATAGGCGTGCAATGAAAAGCAAGAAAGAGAATACTCACAGCGGGTTTGAGACTGCAACAACGGAAGGTTGAGAGGATATTGTCTTTCGTGCCTGTCATGGCAGAAATTAGAGAGACTTAATTTTGTGTAGTTTATTTGATGTTAGTTTTTGAACCAAGAAAGAATAAAGGTGTACTTATGGTTTGCATGTTGATAGTAAGTGTTATTATTCCATTGAGCTGACTTTTGATGCTGAAAAAGAAAAAATAAATGAATGTTACTAACAGGTAAGGACAGACTTGTGATGCTGATGTATATTGTATAATTGTACTCGCTGTGTTGGTTGGGAGGTGATCTGGAGATTTTAAGAAGAATAAAAAGTTGTTGCGATAATGATTGGAATAAAGAGTTTTGGCAAAGCAACGCAAAGAAATAGTTGAAAATTTATGGGAAGCAAAATGAATGGATTTAGGATGTTTAAGTTTTACTTTACGTTTCAATGAAATTTTTATTGGTTAATTTTGAATATATTTTAGCGTAGAAAAAGAATATAACGAGGCATTGTATTTATGAGGTGAGATGAAGAAGAAGGGAGAGTGCTCGATAAAGGGAAAAAATGGCGAAATTTTAGTTCTCTTTGGTTGCAATAGTGTTAAGATATTTGAATAGATACTCACTGTTTGGCCGTTATCGAAGGTTGTAGTATAGTAGGTGGCCGTTTTTTTTTTTAAGAACAATCTAAAAATGAAGGGAAGTTTGTGTTAGTAATTGGTAAGAAGCCGCGAATTACGAA
>BLFN01000468.1:359568-362068 GCA_014634225.1 Acropora yongei
ATTAATAAGCATTGCACCCAGAAATAAAATTTTGAGACTTCATATTGTAGTATTTCATTAGGTAGGTGAATGATAAAGTAGCATTTTTCACCTTTGTGATAGTCTTAGATAGGTTTTTTAAGAGGTATTTCACATGGCTCAGTGTCAAGTGGATAGTAGTAATAACACAGTAGCATTGCAATGGTTATTTTTAAAGTGCCACCATATTGGGATAAAGTGAAATTCATACTGGCTGTGATGCAATTGAGGGTGAAGGACTGTAACTAAAAGGAGTTTTGACTCATATGTAAATTGCCTTATTTTAATGGCTGTATCTTCCATATCACTCCATTTTTCCACTTAAGTAATGCTTATGGGTAATTATGTAATTAACTAATTCAGAGGATATGAATTTGCAGTGCAAAAATAAGAATCATTACATTTATGCATGACAGGACAACAGCTGTAAATCATTTTGTCAAAAATTCCTTTCCTCTTTGAAATTGTAACACTTAAGATCTTTTACACCAAACACAAACAACAAAAACATTGCTATTGCAGCAAAGTTATGAAATTTAAGTAACTTTTTCATAGTCTTAACAATATTTATTTCAAACACAAATAAATAAATAATAAATCATTAATCCAAAATTTTATCATGATTGCAAAAAACAGGTAGAAGAGTTGGTGGAGCAGGGTTTACAGAGTGGTGAGCAGCATGAGCCTTCCATCATTTTGGCCCGGTTTGGTTCTGGAATCAACATCACATGTGGTTTGAGTTTGAGTTTGAGTTTGAGTTTGTTGGATCTCTTCTCTAAGCTGATAATGGTTCCCCTGGGTACTCTGGTCACCAAAAACCAACATTTGATTTGATTTGGTTTGATAATTATTTTACACTCTGTAGTCTCTCCAAAGAGTAAAACACTTCTTGTCATCTCTTAAAACCCTGAGATTCAAATAAGCTGACTGGTATTATAATTAATATTACAATAATTATTATAAATATCATCATCATGGTCATGATCATTAATTTCATTCTGTGCATGGTTAACCATCCTCCTTAATGGTTTGAAATTTCTACAAAATGACTTTTTGCAGCTTGTTCTTATATTCATGGGATTTCCTTCAGTGCTCTTTTGAGATAGTTCTTTGCATGCTTTTTGGTTTGTGTTTGATGTAAAACTCCCATTCTGACCAGCCTCCAACAAAATTACTTGCCCTGAAAAAATGATAAGAAGGTATAATAAATTATTACAAATGCTTAATGCTTACCATTTTATTATTGATCACTGGTATCCACAGATTAAATCTTTACATATTATACAAGTTGGAATTCTTCAGTTCTGATCTAAAATCAAAATAATAAACCTACTTTTCAAAGCCAAGTTTTTGAACACTTTCCACGGCCTTCTTTGCCCTTTTTCCTGATCGACAGTAAAGGATAAGGTTTTCATCTGTCACTTTTGGTTTGGGAACATTGTATTTGGCTAGGAATTCTTCTGGACTCATTATAAATGCTGTAACAATTTCATTCACTAGAGAGAAAGTAAAAGAAAATGGACTGAATTCATGCGAAGCCCCAAAATTAATTCAGAATAATTTAAGAATTAAGTTGCCCTTTCATAGGAATCATTCCTAAGAAAGGGCGACTTAATAATTCTGTTCATGTTAAAAATGTTACACCCCACAATGAATCCTACCCTCTCCCAATCTCCTTGGCCCCTCTACCCTGACAAATTAAGAACTGGTGACGAGTATTCCCTTGGAACAAAACATTCGCCCCACGCCTTTTTCGAAAGCACAGTTTCTCCAAAGTCCACAGTTCACCCAGGAAGGTACAAACGGAGGGTAAACGAAATATACACAGTATGGCACTGTTATCGATTTAAAGGGACTATGTCAGCTGGGGGGTATGCGCAATAGAGTCCAGTTGAGACTAATTTGCATATAACTCGGAGCGGCATTTTTGTGTTTTCACCATTGCGTTCGTCGTGTGATCGCATCTTTTCACGCACGGACATAGGTTTGACGTGCTTTTCCCCTGGTTTCTTAGCAATTTTATCTGCTGTCTTGGCCGCTTTACATTTATGACCATTACAGCACTGGCTACGTTATAGTGATACGCAAATATGTTCCGAAGGCCCATAAGAAAGTCGGAGGGGGCCAAGTTAAAGTTTGCGTGAAAACGTGGCGCCCGTCATGAGTGCAGATTTATTTACAGAAAGATCACAAAAATATGAAACATAGGTACTCCTTTAAACCCAATCGAATGACGAGAAAAAAAAAACTTAACTTTACCGGGTTAACGTCATTTACAGAACAAAATAAAACTTACGAAAAACGTGCCTCAAAAGCATAAAGTTGAGAGCGGTTCAACTTTTACGTTGAACGCAAGCCGTTCATACAATCTCTTGTATTTTATTTACGCACGTATAGCCAGTCAAATGCTCTTGCGTAATCTGCGTAAAGTTTACGCGACAGTGGAAATCCACCTTAACTGATAGTGATGCAAACGTCATCG
>BLFN01000468.1:454269-456769 GCA_014634225.1 Acropora yongei
ACCTGCATCGACACACACTGATGTCAACTAAGTTCATAGAGACAAAACTTGGTCGCATCTTTCCTTTTATAAATATCATTGATCCAGGGGTGAGGGCCCGGGAGAACTGCATGGTTATGGAGGTGCAGAGATTCTTTGGCACCTGGCCTTCTAAGCGCCAACTCACACGAAGATCAATTGAAAGTCACCATTGAAAATATCCTGCAGTTCACTGATGAAAGCTCTCTCTTTCTGAGAGCATCCTTTGTTATTTTAAACACTAAGTAGTTTTAAGACACCCCTAAGACACCCTAAGATACCCCTTCCTTATCCCGCTGGGTTTAGTTTGCCTAGAAAAAAGGAGAAAACAATAGCTAACTATTTTGTATTCTCCCCATTTTGCATGGTTATTTGTTGAAAAATATATTTCCCATAGGAAATTATTTCAAACGGCATGATATAATATAAGGTTTTTGTCGTTTTTCTCTACCTTAATGGGTGTCATTTCTCACGGAAAAAAACATGGACATATGTTTTCAGATCTGTATCTAATTCCAACGTCTTATTTCTGAATGATCACAGTGGTACCGCATGTGGACTTTTGAAAAGCTTTAAGATGAAGTGTTATAAACTTAAATCATGTCTTGTTACAAGTTTGAACTATAATGCTGATTTTGTAAACACGTGCTTTGTTTGTGTGCCACGCTAATTTGGTAGTTGTTTAGTTATGTCATGTTAGACCACCTCTCTTATCGTAAAATACGCGTTAATGTTTTCTTTTTGTTATTTGATACTCACTTGTCGCCTTTTCGGTTTTCTGGGCGAAAATTGAAGGTGTAGCCAGCCAAAAAAAAAAAAAAACAAGACAAAACAAAACAGAAAAAAACTGCCGTCACTGCAGTACTTTCAATCAGTTGCCTGCTGTTAGGCAAGGCAATCCTAGTGGAACTGTTATGCCTCCTCTGAGAATTTATCTTTCGTATTCGCAATTTTCTCCTTTTTTAATCCTATATTCTGCAGATAAATTCCCTGTTAGCAGATTCTTCATTCCTTGACATTTTGACACGGGGCAGAAAGATTACTGAGCTTGCGTCAGAGATAGCAAACGACTACTGCAACATTCTCACGTTATATGACATATCGTGTGATATAGAGTTTGATCTCTGGCCATTTATCAGTCAAATAAATTTCCAAGGCAGGTTTTGACACCTGTATGAAAGGTATGTCAAACACCAGTTCGTTCAATCCACGACGTCAACAACTGGTTTTGGATCAAAGACAACAACAATCATCCTTGCACAAAAAGGAGCCTTCCCTGCCTAGCTAACTGGGAATGAAGTAACATGGAAGTATCGTACCAGATTGAGAAGAGATCATTATGACTTAGGTTACTTAGAGATACTCGAAAAATTGTTGTATGTTTCGATCACATGGATTGACTATGTGCACCAATAATTGCTCTCAGAAATCCGTGCAACTGGCACTATAGAGAGGAAAATACATCAATGATTTAGTTTCCTTATTTGGTACATGCAATTCGGTCACAAATCAAGTTGAACGTGGTTACTTCCTAGAAATATCAATCTGTCGAGATATGAGCGTCTAATTAGTCTCAAAATAATAATATATGACAACAATTACGCTCCTAATTTGGTTAAAATGGATCTCTGAAAGGACTAGCGTTGCTTTTAAACTCTTTCATATGGAAATGACTATCTTTTAAAATTTAGACCACCTAATTTACCTTTAAATAGTGAAGGCGTGGTCGTACCTTTGGTCTACGTAACCATGCATATTGAATGGCAATAAGGCTAAACTTAACAAAGTTTGCTTAGATACAGGCTAAACGTGAGAGCCAATGGCTTCATCACAAAGAATATCTGCACAAACACAAGACACAAACGACTGCAATAGACGATAAGTTGGCCATGGCTAGGACTACTAGAGTAGTTCATCTTAATTCGTTTCACTTAAAAAACAGGGAAAGTAACAGTAAGAAAAAGGAAGCGAAATCTTGAAAGAATGCCTCGAACATAAGTTAAAATAGCTCAATTTTTTTACCTTAACTGCTAGCAACCTCAACCTTGGTTTCTCACAACTGCAAATATTTGAATTGCATGGCTGTAGGTTAGGACACTTAACAGTGATGCATTTACTCAGCGGAAGAGATTGTTGGCAAATGGTTGATCACATTGGGAAAATAGTGAATTCAGGGAAAGAAAGTTTGAAAATCACTTTCTATTGGAATAAAGTGAAAGTTTGGGATTGATAAATTAACATTAAACCTGAACCGGCGTTGCTAAGTTCTTTAGATATGAAAATGACCGAAATTTATCATTAACGAAATACGGTTAGAAATGCGCAGTTGAACTTCGTTACATATGTCATTTCATTGCGGTGCGGGTTTATTGAACAAATGGTGGACTTTCTATCGGTTAATACCATAAAAAAAAGTAACAACTCATTAGACATCAATTTAAAACAAATCAATTATCAAGTGTCTGTTTTAGCACTTTAACAA
>BLFN01000468.1:519269-521769 GCA_014634225.1 Acropora yongei
TGTAACGTGAATGAAAAACAGCCGGGGAAAAGAGGGGAATGCTTCACGAAAAACAAGGTAAATTTAAGTTTTAACTCCTTCACTGCGATAGTTTCACTATTAGAATTAGTTAAAATACGTCAAAGAATACAATTACTTTCATTTTTAATTATTTTGCTGACATCTTTGTGCAAAAAATTAATTCAGTTTTTCGCTTGTCACTATACATCGTTTGCTTGGGCTCACGCGAAAAAGAGACATTTGTTATTTATGTGTGTTTTGGCAAAAATTTGAATTGGGCATATTTCTAAACTGGATGTAGAGGTAATTTCACTATCATAAATGGTGTGGATGCGTACAAAAATGCACTATTTCTTTAAGTTCGAGGATTTTTGCGGTCACCGTAGTGCACCGCTGAGCACTGAACAGATGTTGGGAAAAGCGACTTTATGCGAGTGTGTTTTGTCTGGCTTAGCTGTGAGTGAAGTTTAATTTTAGCTTATATTTTAAACAGAGAGGAGAAACATGTTTATTTTTTTTCCGACGACATTTTCTGAGATAATGTTCTGAATATATACTACCTGAAAATACGTTATTATGGCCAAATTATTGTCGGTTCCTTCATGTCATTCCCGCTTCAGAACTACAGTTAAAGATGTAGACTGGTTCCAAATTTGCTTTTAAAAAGTTTATCTTAGTAAAATCTCAGTAATCAACAAATTACTTGCTGCATAGAGTTCTTATAGGCATTTGAAACCTGTTATTGCCAACTACTTGAGAAGCAAAGGCCCACAGAGCGTACATAATTTTGGTAATTTTTCGCCATTCTTTCACTGTGCCTAAAATCCAATAAAGTAATTAGTTTGGAAAGCAATCTTAAATTCTGGTGGATGACCTTCAAAATAAGTAACAACCTCATTCCCAGGGTCTCTCTTCTAACCAGTAAGGAGACCCTGATCTGGTCTCATTACGTGTATCTATAACAATTGAATGAACTAAGGAGGGGCTCTTCAATAAGAACACTTTCGTCAAGCAGCTGCCATTTTGTTGTGCAGTGTTCAACCATAGTTTTCAGTGTAATTGTTCAACCATAGTTTTAAGTGTAATTGGGCTGAAGGAGAAAATTTTAAGTTCCAATATCATGCCAAAATCGTACGAATATCCTCTTTAATCAATAATAATAATTATTAGAATGCAATGTGAACACATTTTCAGGAACAGCCTAATGAAGCTTCAAATAACTGGGCCCCAAAATTCATCAAAACATTGATATTAGTGTAAGCATTGTAACATGGCTAGCTTTGTTTTTGTTTTTTTCCCAAGGAAGCAGTCATTGAAATTGGCCTACCGAGTAGTCTTTTCTCTCTTGCACTTAAAAAGCAAATGGTCAATATAATGACATACCTTTCATTTTTTATTTCAGAAAACAAAAAAATAATAATAATGTGAAAAACTTCCTTGGACCCCCATTCTTGTCTTGATCATGTGTTATAATAATATTATTATAAGAAATGACTAAGCTTTCTATAATCAAGACTGCTTCCTTGGACTTAGAAAACAAAAGAAAAAAACTAAATTATTACCAAAAAGTGATTAACTGATTACCATTACGATGTAATGATAAAAAGATTAAAACTGTGATGTACTCTACATATTCACTGAAAGGCTGTCCTATTTTTGTATCTGCAACTGTTGGTGAACTAATAATATTGCTCAACAAGAAAGAAACACACATGAACGTTCTGGGAAATACTTCCAAAAGGCTTTGAGTAAAAAGCAAGTTGAAATGAAGTGAGCACATAAAGAGAGATCCAATACACACAATCCATAATGTCTACCTGTGTAACACAAGGGGAGAACCCATAAACCATGTGTCAAACACCACACCACTCTATAACGCATCAATTCTGACTTCGGCTATAAATTTACCCATTTCCCTTCTATTAATTTGAACACTTAAAAGTTCCCTTTTAAACATATTTTCCATAGTCCATCACTGTTTCAACACTACCTTACTGCAACAGGTAACATACCTTTTTTCAAATACCTAGCTTAAAAGATCTAGTTTGGCCACAGAACTTCCAATAATCATCATCTCCATTTAAATCCAAAATTACCAAAATCAGAAAGTTTCTCAATTTTCAAGGATTAAATAATATATTTGGGATCTACCAAGTCACACTTTGAAAAGTATAGAAAATAATTATATCAACCTGTAAGCCGGACAACCAATGAACACTTACAAAAAATTACTGATGGCGGCACACTCAGAAACAAAGAAAAACACTGGTCAACTTGCCAACCAAACCCAGTAGTGACCTAGAACGATTTGAAAATATTGACTTAAGAACTATTTCTCTTATTTGTGAAAGGTTTGACCAAATGTGTCTATTAAACTAGAACAAAACTGTCATTAATTTTACCTGGATAACAACCAAAAATGTGCACTGACCCAAACAAAAATAATATTAATAATAATAACTAGAAATAGGACACCCTCGGCTCCATTTACCATATTTTC
>BLFN01000468.1:529269-531769 GCA_014634225.1 Acropora yongei
GACTGAAGATGTGAAAGTAGTAAGTACAGTATTTGCAAAAGCAAACTCCGATTTAGCTCTAATTGACCTCAGTTCTCTAACCCATAGTGTTCCTTGAGTAATCAAGGAGCTGGATACAGTGGATAGCGGACAGTATCCATGATTTTACAGAGGCTGACCACCAAAAGAATCCATCGGAAGAACTGATCGTCTCGTGGCCGGTGCATCGAGTGACATTTCTGAAGAGATGATGAAGTCATTGTTTTTTGGGTGTTTCCAAGTCATGATGTTTTTATGCTATTTTTCTGTAACCTGACTTCCTCTGTTTTCTGCTTCCTCTTTTTTTTTCAAAGTGCAGTCCAAAATTGGGGTGCGTATTATACACGGGTAAATACGGTACACTTAATCTGTTGATACGCATTCATTGGTTTTCCATCATTGAAAAGAAAGACTGGACCAATAAAGAAATGAAGATTTTGATCCACTTATTAATTACTTGTCTAAATTCTTTAAATGAATGCCCGAGAAACAAAGCATTCACTTTTGAAAGATCATTAAAACAGCATAATGGCCATGAAACCGAGAGAAAAGTGAACAAGAATTTGGCACACTTGACGTGGTGGCCTGGACAGATGTATAGAAGCCTGCTTTTTTACGACACCTTTGAAGCTCACGTGACTGAAAGTGTGAAAGCAGCATTCGCTGTTTATGCAACTCTAATTTATGGCAGATTGACCTTAGTTCTGTAACCCTAAATGTTCCTTGAATGAAAGAAGAGCTGAATGCAGTGCATGGGAGACAGTATGCATGATTGGACTTGGGAAAAACTTGTGAATCAGCTGGCAAATGCAAGCTGATCTCAATTATAACAAACAAAATTAATCATGTAATACAATAAGGGTCCATTTCTTTGGGATGATCTGGATTAAGATCAATGATCCAGGATCGTTCAAATCATGGTGCATGAAAGGAACTGATGAATCCACTGTGGGAAAGGATTTGTTAGTTCCTTTGATGCACCATGATACAAGAGATCCTAGATCATTGATCTTGATCCAGATCTAGATCATCCCAAAGAAACCCACCCTAAGAGACAGAGCAAAACAGTTCTACCTTGCAAATTGCTGATTTCAAGTGTGTCTCTCCATAAAAACAGCGTTCTTCTTATTCAAGTCTAAATCCAAGGCATTGGGCCAAACTCCATGTGTCTAATTTAAATTCTTCACCTTCAATAAATTATCTGTAAGAGAAGTGGCTGCCATTTTTCACTTTCACATGGTGCTTTCCATGTCCTTTTTTGTCTCCAAACTACCTGCTGTAACCAGGAAATGAAGAGTAATGTGAATCAAAAGACATAAAATTTTGGACGCAACAAAATTATACTTTTGGAAAACTTTGCACCAAGTTCTGAAATTGTAATAACTGACACCAATAAGTCAATTACCTGCAACTGGAAAATATTAACTTCTCAAAGGTAAATGTTCCTTACACCGAAAGCGGTTTGGAGCATAAGGCAGCTATATAACTACAAAACACTGCATGCACGGTATTGGAACTTGTGTGCAATAAATATGGTTCAAGCAACCATTAAAATTGTTTCAAATGAGCAAAGCTCAAGCTGCCTAAGCAAAAAAAACAAAAGACAAGTCGATCCATGACTTAGGCTTTCTATTAAGAAAAAGTCCCCTTCATTTGCAAGCTTTAACAATAATTTGGTTTACTCAAAAGAAACAACGTGTCAGACAATGGGGAGCTTAAGCATGTGATGGAAGGCAATCCGAAGTGAGCTGTTTTCCTATTTTTAAATAGGAAAACAAGTTAAAACTTGTCTTCACACTACAACATTTTATACTGTAAAGAGTCCCAGATCAGCCATCCAGTACCCCGAGTTAAGCAAATTAAATTTTGGAAAAAGTTGTTTAGCTAGAAACTCAAGAGAAAAGCAAAGTCAAGTTTGAGGACGTCTTCTGTCTTCACTGAACATAAACTTACAACATTAAAAAAATGAAAACTACTCACAATTTTAGCTCTTTAGTAGAATACACATCACTGTGACATTTGATATGAATGATATGATTTGTTGACAGGTACTTCTTCATTCAGTGGACAGTTTTTCATAGAATTTTGTGTTTTTTGTTCTTAGTGTTCACAGCTTAATAGCCATGCATTAGTTCAGATGATGGATGACTGGTACTTTTCCATAAAAAAATCTCAGTTCACAGGAATTTAAGGTTCCTTTTCCAAATGGCCATGCAGATAAGTGGCACTATTGATTTCAAACAACAATTTTTGAAGAAAAGGTACAGTCTACCTGTGAATCATTTTCACTAGTAGAGACAATTAGTTTGGAAATATGCAAGACTCCACTGTCAGGGCAAAATGTTCACTTCCGGTTTCAATCTGTGCCTCAAAAACATGTCGCACACTTAAGCTCTCTAATGGTGTCACATACAGCATTATTTACAAAAGCCAAGGTTCACTGTTTCTGTGCTCTTTAGCTATCTTGATGATCAACATTATT
>BLFN01000468.1:706021-708521 GCA_014634225.1 Acropora yongei
CTGCAAAACAATTGATTAAAATATTGTCGGCAAAGAACCAATACAAGTAGTACGGCCTCG
This sequence comes from Acropora yongei, assembly GCA_014634225.1. NCBI lineage: Eukaryota > Metazoa > Cnidaria > Anthozoa > Scleractinia > Acroporidae > Acropora > Acropora yongei. Next base: position 706,082 of record BLFN01000468.1, read on the forward strand.
TAAAGCAATTCCACAGTTAAAAAAGCCTTCTTTTCATCTAGCTTTCGTCCATCAATTCAAATGGCGACCAGTAAACCAAACAACATTGACAAAATGTTGGAAATGGCTCAAGTAATGATCGACCTTGGCATCTCAAGCGAAGGGTTGGCAAAAGCTTTTATTAATGAAATGAGAAATCGAGTGAAAGAGTCAGCAATAGAACCTAGTTGGACTGTTGGAGAGGTAAGTATTGATATATGAATAATACAGATGAAACAAGACAATTTATATCGACAACAACTAGCTAATCATCATATGACTATTTAAATCCACTTCACACCATACCAATTTTACTTTTCAAGATCGTCGGTGACCCCTACCCTATTTTACACGAATCGTTTAATCTATACTCGTTCTCTACCAAAAGTGATGAAATGAAAAAAATATCACTGCAAGAAGTTACATTTTTTTTTACCTTTTTCCGTTGTGACATCAAATTCCGAAAGGGGTTGAAACGGTAGTACTTATGAGGACGCTCGTTGAGGATTAGCTTCAATGTTTACGACATCCCTAATGACGTGAAATTGTTTAAAATATCTACTCCATAACACCTTTTCAAAGAAACCTTCACATTACCAGTTTATTTCTAAGATTTTTGATGGATAAGTCGATGAAGCCATACTTCGCTATTATGGCCGATTTATCGCAAATTGGGCATTTTTCCAGCGCCCTTTCCTCTGAAAAAAGTTGGTGACCCCCATTTATTTTCTTCATTTTAGAATAAGAAACTCATCCCCTAACTCCAAGCGAGAAATGAAAAAAAAAATCCTCTCATTTTCGCGTGAACGTCCTTAATTTTGATTCACAACATACAAGAATGGATAAATTAATTCATTTCATCCAAAAAAATTGAAAATTGCAGCTTGAACACCTCTTGGAAGAAGTTAGAAAATTATCACTTGAACGAGGAGAAGGTCAACTGCCGTCAAGGTGTGCTATTTTTGTTTGCAATAAGTGGGACCAGGTACCGGAAGAAGAGCATAACGACGTCAAGAGTCACATAGTCCAGAAACTGCAAAGATGCTGGCCCGGTCTTGATCCTGAAACGCAGATCATCTGCATGTCGACTACGAATGCCACCAAAGCACAAAAGATGGGCATCATTACCAACGAGTTTTTCTCGTTCATGGAAACAGTTCAAATGATGCTTTTGAGAAGCATTCAATGTCAACTGGAAATTCATTGGAGGTAGTTTGAAGCTCCGCAGTTTGTTTAAAAAACATAGTTACGGTACAAAATAGGGTACTGCTCTCTGTCGACGGTTGCCACGAGGTTCAGTTTCAGAATAGAAAGAAGAAGCCTGATCATTCGCAACTTGCCATATACATTCGAAACCAGAAGTTATTTTAAAAAATAATGGCTCAAAATGAATCGGAAAAAAACCTCGTCACCTTGAGATTATCATACAAATAAACGTAAATTGACAAACGCAAAAATGTTTCATTAACATTCATGTATAATACTTTGTGAGCAAAGGCTACAGTAACATTTTATCCTACAAATAGTTCATAGAAGACACATAGAAAGGGTAAAAAGTGGTAAGAGGAACACACTCCTTTAAAATGCTTAAATAACAAAATTACATGGCCTAATAATGTTATAAAGTTTGAGATCCCCTTTTAACTATAGCCCATAAAACGATAAATTTGAAACTGAAACTCTGATGATAAATTTGAAAACTCTGATGATGTATTTTGCAGGTGGTTAGAATACGTTCTTTCACGAATAACTGTCCAACTCAAGGCGTTTGTTTCAAATGCCTCCAGAAATCGTGAAGAGGTAAATGAAAAATTGCACAGAATTCGCCGACGCCTGTCCGAGATTGAGTCGGAGCAAAAAGAAATAATGCGGAAACTTGAACAATACTCACAACGGCGCACTGAAAAAGCGATACAGGAACTATACAAGTATCTCTCTACTGAAGGAGTGAAAACCCGCTTCACTTCATGGACAATGGATGAGGTACCAGAAGTGCATGGTTCGTGGGAAGTGACCGAATTCCAGATCATAAAAGTGATTTCAGGAAGACTTCAATCCATCATTGGGCAATGGGAAGAGGATTATCAGGTCTTCGCAGACGCTCGCAAATCCGTCCTAAAACACTTTCAACAGCGTTACAATTTTGTTGAGTCACAACTACAGAATTTACAAAGTGCCGTTATAGTCGACAACAATGGTGTCCGACAAACGCCTCTACCGCAAGCAAACCTTTCTACTGGCGAAAAGGTCACTATTGGCGTTTTAAGTCCGATCTGGATTCCACTTGGTCTCATCGCCGCGGTGATTGGTGCTCCAGTTGTGGCCATCAAGGCCATCAAAGAAAATATAGAAGATAGAATGAGTATTAAAAAATACGAGGCTGACAAGTGTGCTTTCATGGTCAACTTATCTGCAAAGTATC
>BLFN01000468.1:711021-713521 GCA_014634225.1 Acropora yongei
AATTCAAACTTAGGTTAGTTTGTAAAAAAATTTTTACTGATTAATTTTGCAAATTGGTTTTAAACTGAGGTATCACGCTGCTTTTAGGAAAGAGAGTAAGTATCATCTCTCGAGTAGCCAAATGTGATATGATTTTTCATACAATCTGATGATATACGTGAAACTAATTACTAGTGTCTTCAATTTACTCCTTCTTATTATCTTAATAAGCTATTAGAGCAAAAATACTTTGAGCCTTATACGTTGTCACTTTGCGGTGTATTATTCATAGTGTTAACAATCAAATAATTTGAATTTGAAGAATTTGTGGTATGCAATTATATCAAAGCTATTAGAAACAAATAGGCTATTTCTTACAGTTGGCACTGCAAACTATTATGGCTATCAATACATCCCTTTACAACTACTTTGTTTTGTAAGAACAAATGGCGGTCTTCAATAACAAAAAAAAAAGGGAACGAACAACTCACACCAACATTTTTAGTATGGTGTACAGCTTAGCCTGAACTTTATAATCTAATGCAACTCCGTACATGCCTAGTCCTTTGCGCTTCGTAGTCTGTCCTGCATGAAACATATTTTGAAAGCAAACTACAAGCAGAACAAGAAGTATTTCAAATACAAAGTTAACACAAGGATAAAAATTACTTCTTTATTAATGTTTAATTGCGATCAAGACTGATTGATACCAATCATAAAATAGGCAACTTCCGGTTTGTTTAACAATGATTATGACTTCATAGTTTATTTTGAAACTTGACCCCATCCTGTCAGTACACCTGTCAGACGTCGAATCCAATTTCATAGTAGATTATTTTTCTGTCTTAGTCGATACACTGGAATGCTTGACTAAATGTACTCCGATTTCGTCCACTCTTTGCTGACGATGGTATAATGCATGCTAGGCTCTATTTAATCCGCATAAAAACTTTCCACTGAAACCTTCTTTGGCACATAATGGCATTGGGGACCGACTTTGCACACAAACAAACCCAGTAAAACAAACCCCGTACATCCGGGGCTTGTGTACCCTGAAAATGTAATCAGTGACACACCCACAGAGAAGGTAAAGGCTACCAAAAAATCTTCAGCATTTGCATTTCAGACTGATTTAAAGCAACAATTAAACTTTAAGAATCCTTGCATTTTGTCATTGACGCGTAATGGTCACGGGTACACAGAAAACTATTGACGAGATCGACGACATTGTGGAAATGATTCAAGCAATAAACGCACTAGGGATCTCATGCAAAGGTTTGAAAACGTTGGATCAATTATTGAAAGCGAAAGTAACAACAAGTCTCCACCAAACATCCCGGTTTTCACTGTCAAACCACCATCAAAACCATTCAACAAATAAAGTCAAGAATCAAAGAGGAAAAAGAAGATGAATATTTAAACAGTGTCGCAAAGATTCAGGTGTGTGCAATGTTTCGTGCGGGAGGTATTCGAAGAAATGTTTTACTCAAATTTATAAGGCTATGTATGAAGACGCCATGTTTGTGTCCCTCTGAGGGGCACAAATATGGCGGGAAGCTAACAACAAAAACATATGTCATCGAGTTTTCTATAAAGAGCCTGTAGTCGTCTTCTGAGGGTTCATAAACATCTATATGAGAACTTGTTCTCATGCAAGGACTGTTCAGATTGTGAAATCTCAGCGGATATGTTACTTTTTTTAGCCCACATTACAGCATTCTCGGCCACCATTTTAATATCGTGTCACGCAAAGGCTTAGATATTCTTAACTTGCTTTGTCACAAGACGAAAAACCCTATCAAACCAAAAATTTGCAAAAAGATAAGTCTTCGGATGTTCTAATAACTAACGAAACCAAAATCTCAAAAGGATTGATAATTCCTTGTTTTTTAATTTTGATGACATCATGTGAAAACCAATGATAAGCTTGGTTGGACTGCTAGAAAGGTAACCGTTGATTGATTCTTACAATATCTTTTATACAGACCATTCCAGAGCAGACTCTTGGTTCTCTGCAAAATATTCACAAATATTGCAGACGCGTCCTAAACTGGACACATTATTGCAACGGAGTTTAGAAGAGATACCTGTTTGTGAAGTGATATATGAAATGTTTCATATAGTGAACTGCGGATTTGAAATCAAGTAAGCCATGATCATCGCAGTTATGAACGCAATTTAAGTAATTGCGTATAGAAGCCTGAAAAAGTCAGGACTTCAACGGGGTTTGAACCCGTGACCTCTCGTTCAAACCCCGTTGAAGTCCTGACTTTTTCAGGCTTCTATACGCAATTGCTTAAACTGCGTTCATAACTGCGATGATCATGGCTTACTAGATATCAGTTTATCGTACTAAGAAGACACCATTGCCCAGAGTCTACCTATTGTGAAAAACTATACTTAAAACGCATGAAATGTATCAGAACGGGTAACACTGACCGAAGCGACTTCGTTTCAGTATACTTCTTGATGACAGCGGGAAGTACGGCCAAAATATGCATTTTGAAAACCCTTCAAACTA
>BLFN01000468.1:825918-828418 GCA_014634225.1 Acropora yongei
TTATGATCTGGTATAACCTTGACCGTTTCAACGTAATCGTAAACGGAGTAGCAGCGAGAAGTGGAAAAACGAGCGGACCAATCACAGCATTCTTGTTTCCAGTATAACATCTTCGAGAAATGGGAAGATTTTCAAAAGTAACCAAAAAAAAATTTATATATATATGTGGACGTACAGTCTACCTTGGCATAGAGTGCTCAATGCTCTGGTAGCAGAGCTAAGTATAAAAAAACTTCCACAGTTAACCAACTTATCAAACAAAATGCGAATATATGCAATTTGAAGCCAATCTGGGCTAATATAATTACAGCGGTTAAGAGTCAACCAGCAACGCAGTTCATAGATACGATAATAATTACTATAGAGTTGTCATATTCGTTATTCTCACAATTGATTTCGCTATTTTCACACAGTTCCACACTATTTTGGTATCGCATGTTTCAAACACAACACTGGCCAAGGGATTCGTATGTTACAGGATCTAAGGAAGGACTTCGACCCAAATAACACAGAGCCCACCATCATCAAGTGTGCTGACCTTTCCAATGAACGTGGATACCGATTCTTTGCTTTAGGATCTAATGGAATATGTTACTCTGGACCATTGGCTGAGGGGTTCTACTATAAATTAGGAGCAACGCAAAAACGACACTGTGTTAACGGTGTTGGACGCATAGGGAAGGCGTATGCTTACTCCTTTGGTGAGTTATTTTCATTTCATATCAATTCCGTTTTGTTCTAAGGTGGTGCTTTCGGATTATACTCAAGTCTCGCTTGAATCTCGAAAATCCTATATGATTGGCCAGGGTAGTAAACAAGTTATTCACATTTTCGCTTTAAAATTTTCGAGTCAAAGTATCCCTCGTTATATTACGATACTTTCACTAAACAGATTCGTTTCATGTCTGTTGGCTACGAGAAATGTTCCCAAAAAGGAGTACACATGACGACTTTAGAAAGTTGATTTTGTCACTAAAAGGGTGGTAAATCAAATCGATTTGCAGTCCGACTTCACGATCGTGATAAATATGGTAAGATACAATGAGGATTGTCATGTTTAGAAGTTACGCTTAAGGGAACGACCGCAAGAAACAAAACAGGTGCGGACCTTGGATGCTGAGAAATCTCCTTACAAATGTAACACCCCTTCATTTTTCTCGCTTAAAAAAAAGAGAGAGAAAAAAAAGAAAGACGTTGTAAGGTAATTAGTATCTTCCCTAGCTCTCTCGGTTGCGCGCCTGCAAAATGCTATGATGTCAATATTAGGAATATTTGTCAACTGATAACATACCAAGAAAGTAAGGATTACACTTCTGCTTTCTTCTCTATCAGAACCGATTCCAAGGTACAAACAACTTGGATGTTACGTTGCCCTGAAGAAAAGGAACAAAGCCTTTAACCTGAGGTACATGAGCTTTACAGGCCAGATCATCGACAACGAAACTACTATAGAGCGCTGCCTGCGGGTAGCCGTTGCCAAAGGGTTCACTTACTTCTCGGTGAGAAACTTGGCAGTGTGTTGGTCTGATCAAAAGGCAGAGGAAAATTACGACAAATTTGGACCTTCTCAATACTGTCACAACGGCGTTGGAGATAAACAAAGAGGGTCTATGATGGTGTACAAGATCACTGGTAAGAAAGTTAACTTTTACGCCCATTTGCTTGCAGTAAATAGCCTCTGCGCATTGTCATCACCTTAGGCGAGAGTTCGTAAACACAATAGGCCTCCAAAGCGTTCAAATTTTTATAATAAAGATCTTCGCTTCGGCGAGAAACGACCGTTGACCACGGGAACAACAATTACAAGAATTGAACTTTATGAACTGGACACAGAATTTACATAAGGACAAGGACAGTTCGTTTGCTTGTTTTAAGTCCCAGCGATTTCGTGATTCACTTCTTCCCGTCTTACCGATTCAAATACTTTGCACGCAACATGGCTTCCGGATTTCGTGCAATCTTGAGGCAGCCACCACCTTTTGCAAGTACGTTTAATTTAACTCAGCGGGGCTTAACTGCAGAATACCCTGCCACTGATTTACATGTCATTGAATAAGAATAGTGTCTATTATATTTTGACTCGTTCTTACAAGCACACCGCTAAATTCAAACAATAGTGGCGGGGTATTCGGGAGTTACTCGTAACTCCGATCAGTAACACACAATAAGTGTATTATACCTTTCGCGCAAGGTTGAGCACTATTTTCCCCACTTTAGTTATGCATGAAAACGACATTAATTCAATCATGATTTCGTTTTTAGGATAGAAACGAGATCGTGGCAGATTCCTGGAATTTCGCCAACATGAGAGGAAGAAATAAAACATGTTTTGTCGGAAAATATTATCTCTGTAATACAAATGAATTACGTACATAACGCTGCATATTGCACGAAAACACTTGTGACATGATTAAAAAATAGAAAAAAGAAAACTTCAAACCTCATTTAAAGGAATGTACATTCTCTCAGGTAAAGTATTGAAAATGAAGACTTGTCTTGA
>BLFN01000468.1:830918-833418 GCA_014634225.1 Acropora yongei
AAGGGAGTAGAAACTGTTATAATCAGACACATTTCGCATGAATTTGACAACTCTGATCTCATACATCTGTTTTTTTTTCTTTCAATTATTTCACTTCGGAAAAATTTTTATAAATATTTGACATAGTTTAACTCCGATAACACTTTGCCTATCTAAGAATGCTGGCAACGGTTACTGCCTTTTGTTTCCCACTTAATGTAGTTCAATCGTTTACATAAACACGACGATTTTGCAATCAAGTTCTCAACTCTTGTCTATTATAGTATATTTGGCCTACCCCATGAACCAGCATATCAACTTAAAAGTGCCATATCCCTTATGAATGTAAAAGTTATTTCTTCAAAGTGTACTTTTCCACATTCAAACTTGCGAGCACGCTTCAAAAACCAAGTATTTGTGTTACAAGTTGATATTTATCTGCTTAAGACTGAAATCGGGTTTAAACGCGAAGAAAATCATCAGCCTCACGCATTGACTGTTTCACTTTGGGGAACTTAACGGAGGAGTATACGTATTCGAACTGTCTGAAATTAGTACTGTCCGAAACGAGTATACGAACTGTCGGCGGAAAAGAAATTACAAAAGCCGGCAAGTCACAGTAACAAGCATATCCTCCCCACAAACTTCAGTCTCGTTTTCCACTATAAAATACTGACACGACCGCGAGCTGCAGCTAGTCAAGGAGACATTAATGCAGAGTCTTGCTTCAGGTACTCGATACAATAATACAATAAAATTGTTCATTCGCTTGTATTTTGATTGGGTATTTATTCTTTTGCTCATTTGTACATATTTCGTATTTCATCGTCCGTGTTCAAAACTTATCTTACTATAATAACATCGTGGAATGTTTCTTATTTACCAGTACCCTGTATCAAGAGAAGGTTTAGCTCTTTGTTTAGATGAACTATGAGGCTTACAGCTATGACATGGGCATTGGTACACTTGGTATTGCAATTGCTTGAAGGTGATTATGTTTAAATGAGACAACAATAATTAATCTGTATTGCTTCAGAATGTGATAAGTAGTGGATAAAACATGAGCGGGAGATCTATTTGGGTGTTTACAATGGCTAGCCGATGATGAATGTCATATTATCAAATGTTAACAATAATTAGCTAATTAGGAATCGAATCTGTATCAAAAATTAAAACAACTGATAAATAATTCAACAACCCCACTTGATTTGCATCAGGGTTTACAGAGGTGCAAATGTGACTGAAATACTGCTCATTGATTGGTCATAACTCTTATAAACTATAAACAAATTTTACAAAGTTTCGACAAGAAGGGATTGTTGAGAGATAAGAAAACTGTTGCTTTGCTGTCATGTGTAGATCTTTGCCTTCCTGTTTTTCTCTTTTAAACCGTTTCTGTATCTTTTAGGAGTCAATAGTTTGGCCGCTGGTAAGGTGAGACAATCTTACTTACAGAATGCTGCATCCATTTAGTGAACTACAAAATATACCATGTTCTTTACATTAATTGTATATCAGTGTCCACATCAAAATAAGAAAGATTCAATTTTTACACATTATGACAGACATTAAGATGCCGGAAGTCGATACTCTCCGCCTCTTTGGCTTTTCTTCTATTTTTCCCCAATAAAAAAGGTGTACATTAGAATTTCATTTAAGTCGCTCATTCTCTAATATGGTGGTCATTTTTCAGCGAATTCACGATCGCATGACAAAAAAGGAAATAAGGCGCTTCTTCGCCATGGACGATCCCATAAAAGGTATATCTTGCTGACAAAAGAGAGTTCGCAATCGAAACTGACCATTCTTACAGAAACACTGGACATGTGTACAGATGGAGTGTGACTTTTTTTTCGTGAGAAGTAATGTATACGAATTATTTTTTACGGCATAATTCTTGGTTTTCACTCACGTGATGAAACGACTAAGTTGATGTACAAAACAATGGCAAAATGTCGCTCAAGTTTTGCATAATTATAGAATGGAAGTCCCAAAATACTTTTTTTGCCGTGACGTCACTTGAAAACCGGGAACAGGAGATCGTAGAAATGTGTATTTGACACAACTATGCCCTTCGATCATTGTAAGGATAAACGGTTTACATACTAGCCCAATTTCCGCACCAAGACCAACTTAGCAGTAAAGAATAAACCAGTTATACAAACTGAAAGCTGCATGTGGCCTGCACTTCTTTCGTCTGATCAGATTTTCTTAATTCTAAGCTAAGATGCTTCCAATGTTTTTAACCTAGTGAAAAAAAAAATTACCAAATTACTATTTATCATAAATTCTTTTAGTTCCTGAATACGAGGTGACTTTACCTTACCGAGTGAACGAAAAAGGGGAATTTCGGTCCTATTATCTGAGAACAGACCAGAGGAAGCGAACTTTTGGAGAAGATGACGATTCCGTGCTGCATTACCAAATAGACGCTTTGGCAGAACAGTTCCACCTTCACGTAAGACGAAACAAAAGGTTTATGGCACCTGGTCTTCAGACAGAAACACGTGACCAATATGGT
>BLFN01000468.1:840918-843418 GCA_014634225.1 Acropora yongei
CCACTGATCAATCAAAGTGTAGGTATATCACCGGCAGATAGATATCTTGGAATTCACCGGGCGACAATTTCTCTCATAAATTTAACAATATGTAGTATAGTGAGTGATATAAGGGTTTATCAGACTCTTTCTGCGCAGGTCAGCAGAAGCGTGACGTTCTTTGCATACGAACAGACAACGACATTGGCGAAGTTTATCAATCCTATGCAAGTAGTAGCTGCTGTGGTGCAGAATCAAAACCGAGTACAGTGACAGTTTGCCCATTGGTCCTTCACTATAGGCGAGTAAAAAAATAAAAAAAAGAACAAACAAGTGGCATAACGACTTCTAAAATGCTTCCTACAGGGAATATAAATCGACAATTTCCTGTTTGAGAGGGTCTGCACCTTCCCGCGAAGCACCCTACCTAAAGCAACTCAAATAGTTAAATTCTTGTAATTTATTCAGGTCTGTAATTAGCTTTACATACTGCGCGTATTGGACTAATTTCTACCAGAAAAACACCTGTTTTTTAACCTCTTTCATGTTAGAGGAAAAAAGGAAAACATTGATTCGATCCTCTTTCCCTTAGCCAAACATTTGGTGTTGCCATCTTTTCCGCTTGAACCTGTTGAAATGGTTTCACGTTCTTCGTCTGCTGTATCGACACTGACACGTACAAAACTACAGTTTGTAACGTATGTAGATCTTAAACTACATTTTATCAAACAATTGTCTTGAATGGCATAGATAGTGCTCCAGTTTCTTCACTCCTTAAGATTGCTTTCTTTTGTTAAACCTTTGACAACAGCTGGTTCTCAGAGTGGGAGATGTGCTCAAAATCATGCGGTAATGGTAGTCAATCAAAATCTATTGTTTGCTGTGCGAAGATGAACGACACTCACTTCAAGTATGATGAAACAGGAGCCTCTTGTAATTCAAAAACAAGGCCTGCTGCAGAGTTCCGTCACTGTAATGACATCAAATGCCCATCTCAATGGACAACAACTTGGTCAGAGGTAAGCGCGTTCTATGCTTTTCCTCCTTATATTGAACCAAGAACAAACGTCTGCGGCGATCAGCAAAACCTAACCCTCCTAGCTCAATGACAAACCTCGAAACCAATAAACGAGATTCATTAATCGAGCATGACTCGGGCAAACAGTCCAGTTTACTACTCGTAAGCGTTGTTCTACTTGCTTTTCAAATGGGAACGTAAACTGACTGTAAGTCTTGAGGCTTTCAAATCTGAAACTTTTTAACTATCCCTCTGGTGTCTCGTTTTTTTCTAACTTATTTATTTCCTTACCTTTTAAAGCGAGCTTGATTCCATGATCTTTTTAAACTTAGCACATAATTTCGTTGCTTAATTTGCAAATACATTTGTTATTTTGATGTTACTCTAAGGTAGCACAGCAAACTAAGTTTAATGGATGATTTTCCCTAGACACTTTTTACGACATGTTGAGACCTTTTATTTCCTGTGGAAAGAACGCCCTAGAAGATCAATCAATCTCAGGAGAGGCGCGCCGCTTTTTGTTCCTATTCCTGTGTATACATTAATTGGGATTCCGGCAATCTTTAATTCAAATATATTGAAGAAATTGTTATAAAAGTGAAATGACACTAAGGTTTTCTTAGTGAAAATCATACTGTTTCTTATCTTTGTCATATCTCAGTGCTCACAACTTTGCTTCCCCGGAGAAAGAATTTCTACATTAAGATGTTCAAGAATAAATGAAAGAGGCGAAATTGAACAAGTGGCAGATATACAATGCGATAATAAACAGAAGCCTGCTGTTCTAACTGAGCCGTGTAATGAAGAAAGTACGTCAGATGATTGTAAAGGTGAGGATCATAAACAAATTAATAACCCTGCCATGCATGTAATATTGCACTTATCACACTTGTTATTCCCAAGACAATATGACATCATATATAATCTCCTTGCGCATTTATTTTAATACTTTAGCAAAAAGGGGCTCTTACTTTCTCATTGATCAAGAACCGCGCAATATTTTGTTTCTAAAATATCTTCTAAAAACGGTTGTTACAATTCTTTTCGCGTGAAACTCTCCGTGTTTTAGCGAGTTTCGTCTGATTTGCTCATTTATTGCGATCGGTAAAACTTACTACTTAGTCCTCTTTCTGTGAGACACGAGGCGCAATTGAAAACCGCTCACACCTCGCCGTTATCACCCTACTTGGCGTTATTAGAAGTACAAACTTTAATTTTTCGTGTGGCCTTGGCCGCTTGCGTTCATAAAGAAAAACAAAAAAACCCCTTGTTGGTGACTTGTAATCCTGACATGAAATCGGCTAAATTCCATGCACCGCAAGGACCGTTGGACGAACGATAATAACATTAAGACTGAACTTCCTTCTTTCAACTTATGTGTATTTATTCATTTATTTTGCTTTCAGAATATCAAATAGGGTGTTTTAGGAGTCCAGCAGGCCTGTTTTCGGAGACGCTCGGTGATTTCACACACGAGGACAACCCAATTAATGCCGTGATGCT
>BLFN01000468.1:1239282-1241782 GCA_014634225.1 Acropora yongei
CCTTACCTAATACACCACCACGTTAAGCCAGCAGACTTTATCTAGTCAGGGGACTATAGCACTCCGACTCAATCCAATTGGTTGGTTTGAAGTCAGTCCTTGACTTGGATCCATTGAATGTCCAAATAAGCATTCACTGATTAAATTAACTTTTTGTTTTGCCTTTCAGCTTAGAAGTGGAGAAAAGATTCTTCCCCTTCCTTTGTTTCTTCTTATTTGTTCTCTCTTTTGCTGGATATTTGCCTTGGTTTTTTTCTTTAGCAACCTTACATCATGGCAGGTAAAGTTGTGCCTTGTACAGTCCGATATTAAAGTAATTTTACACTCATAGCTGTAATTGTGGCCATAGCCAATGCAAGGATGTGTATAACTGGACTACTATTAAAATTTTTGTCTCAGTGAGTGTGTCATACAATTTTAAAATTCTTAAGTCTGCTTTTTGACTAATGATAAGTCGATGAAAAACTTCCATGTTTTTCTGCTTACCCACTAGTGAGCCAAAATTACTTGACTCTGAAGAATTTCATTGGCTCTCAAGGAAACCTTTGTCTCTGATCTTTGCTTGCAGAAAAGTCCAGCTCGTTCAAGGCAAGGAAACAAAGACTGCGTTTTACTTGGATTTTATGACTACCATGATATTTGGCACTTCCTTTCTGCTTGCGCCTTATTCTTTTCATTCTTGGTGAGTGTAAAAAAAAAACAAAACAAAAAAGTCTCAAAACAAATGTCTCTCTTTAGTTTTATGGCTGAAAGTCATTACATAATCAGATGCTAAATGAAGGTTCTGTTACTTCATAATAAAGTACCTGAAGATCAGACAGCACTGTCAATATTTCAACACAGTTTAGGAATTGGGTTGGTTAAAGTTTTCTCTTTAACTCCAAACATGGCATGATTCATCCCTTTGTGGGCACAGTTAAAAGCCTCAAAATTTCCAAAATGGGTCAAAGTCTTTTAATAATGAGTATGAGTTGGAAATGCAGCTGGTCAAATATCTTAAAGAAAAAGCCATACATGTTGTAATTTATTCATTAACTCATTAATTATTCATGAGGTTATCAGCCAACAAGGGAAAAGTCCAATCACTAGCGATCTGGATATGCATTTTTATTGGATATCTATGTTTCATGCATGTGATTTACTGAGCCAATGATTCCAGGTATCGACATCGAGGCTTGTGATATCTGTTGTAATGGTTTCAACTTTATGCAAGTTAGTCTAATCATTTTAAAGATGCCACCAGAATTTATTACAGTAACTTGCACTACACCACTCATTTTCCATTTCTGGAAAACCTTTGCTGATTTAGGAACACTTTCCTTGGGCAGGTTACTTTCCTCTTCACCGCTTTTTAGACACAAAAGCGGTTAACTTCATTACTTTCAAGCTCTTACTTACCACGAAGCTATAAACTAAATAAGCAAAACTATCATAAATGTAGCATACGCTTTGAACCAGGAGACAACAGATAAATGGCAGCTGGTAATGATGCCCAAAATTATGCAACCAATGAAAAGAAAATTAGAATAGTGCTTTGATTTGAGTGATAACTATAAATGTAGGCTGTTTCAGAAGCAATCTAAAAAAACTTGTGCTTCGGGTTTGATCATGGTATCCAAACATCTTGAAACAAATAAAAGCCCTTGAGTGAAGCGGCCTCATGCTTTCATTTTGTTTCTTGATATTTGGATACCATGATCAAACCCCTACTTTTGTAATAGCATTCACTGCCACTGATAATGACAAAGTGGGTGAGCAAAAATTCATGACATTATTTTTTTTCCTTTTTTGACAGGGTTTGTTAACTCTGGATGATGACCTTCTAAGAACACCAAGACGCAACATCCCTGTATTTTAATTGTTGAAAATAAGAAAAAATAGTGTTGCTCCCATTGGTGATGGACAGCAATAAATGGCTGTGTAAACAAGAGATAAGAAGTTTATCTTCATAGGTTGAATGGGGATGAAAAGTCAAATTAAGGCAAACGATTCTTGAGGAGGTCAAGCTTCTCAATGAGTTTGTCTATTATCCTGACAGGAAGTGTATTGTTTTTGAGTTATTTTTTGTTGAACGTGGTTTAGTCATCCAGGCATTAAGGGGTAAATTAGGTGTGTTGTTTGGACCTAATGTGGTACCCTTTTTGGTTTTCTCACGATAAGATAAAACCACTAATATGATAAGGATGCACAAGTTTGGAGTGTTGAAATAATAACAATAATACAATTTTGTAGGAGAAAGGATTGAACTTTCACTGTTTACTTAAGGTCATAATAATTATTGATATGACCATTTTGGAATTCTAAAGAAATATTTTTGACTTGACAAATGCTAATTGTTTTAGAAAACATAGCACAAATTCAGAGGAATAATATTGAACATTGTTTTGGGTTTCATAGATCAAACTGTAGTTCTCTAAATTTGAGAGAATAAGTTTGGAACTTATTGGTTTCTGTTTGATCTGTGTTTTTTTCCCAACCTTACCTTGTCTGGTTTGGAACA
>BLFN01000468.1:1380823-1383323 GCA_014634225.1 Acropora yongei
CCTGCCACACTGATAGATAATTGCAACTGCCCAAAGCAAGCGGAATTCCATGCATGCATAAATATACCAAAACCACCGACAACGATTGGCCACAGTCGCTCCTAGTTGTTTCAACTTTAACCCCATTTAATAAAACCGGAGTACAACTATTCCAAAATGGAAGCCCTTTTTTTTAATTCACACAGGTGTATTTTTATAGGATAACAAGGAAGTTAATGCTGGAAAGCAAATAATGTATTCAGAGATGCATCCATATCAAAGGCCAATCTGTGACCTATAAAAAATAAAAATTATAGTAACGTTTTGATTTTGCAACTAAAAAATTAATCAAGATCTGTCCAGTTTTCAAATAAAGCACAAAAATGTTGTTGCCACATTGGTATTTTTTCCCCACAGAATTTAACAGAATTAGGCTGAAATTTACAAATCTCATAAATTATGGTGATCTACAGTGTGGAGTGCCCCAGGGTTTGATCCTGGGGCTGGTATTTTTCCTTATTCAAAAAAGGACTTGTGCAAAGTCTTAGACTTCATTTTATTGACTGATGATACAAATATATTTTTTTTCTCATAAAGATGCTAATTAACTCTCACATATCCCACATTTAGAACTGCTGAAATTAAGTCACTGGTGTAGAGCTAATAGGCTGTCTAATAATTTAAAACATTTAATTTAATGGTTTTTAAGGCTTGACAGAAGAGGCAAAAACTTAATATCTTATAAAAATTAGTAATAAAAGTATGAATGTTTGAATAAAAAAGTTTTCTTAGGTATGGTCATTGGCAAGTCAGCAACTGCATCATTATCTGGGGCACCACATATGAATCAACACTCAAGCTACTATCCATACTTCAAAAGAGAGCAATGCAGATCAATACTTTCTCTCTGTAGTCACTCAAGTCCTTCAGGTTATTATGTTTTTAAAGTTAATCACTTGTAGCAAGAATACACTATGTCATCCTTGTCATCCTATGTTTGAGTGAGTGAGTGAGTCCTACTTTCTGGACTACAAAGTTGCAGAGACACCTTACTACTGGTATGTTTAGAATCATCATACACTTCCTAGATTTGCTACATTATCATAAACATACTAAAATTTACTCACCTAAAGGGATGAAACAAATTTTCACTCAAAAGCTGGTGTAAGTAACAGAAAGCCAATCAAATGCCGCATAAGGCACTTTTATTATGTAGAGAAAACGATACATCCAATCTGAAGCTGTGTATCATGTTTTTTTCATATCATTGAAAGCCATATAAAGGCCACTTTCATCCACGCCTGCCTGGCAGCATTTCACTTTTCAAATCCTTTACAAATCATACAAACTCAATCTCCCAATTGTTTTCAAAGTCAAATTTCTTTGAAAAAATGAGTGAGAAAATATATGTGACTTATAAAACTTCAGCAGAGGATTATATTGAAAGCATGGAGGACAGAAACATGAGAGAAAAAACTGTCTGAGACAAACAACTTTTCAGAGAATTTTTGAGAAAGGAGAATGTAGAGACAGAAACCTACATGATCACGCCAACAGAATTTAAAGAGTGCCATACAGAGTTTATCACCTCTTTTACAGGACACACTTGTTTCTCACCTTTTACACTGTATTTCAACTGCACTAGGAAATGGCAAAACATATCGCAAAATACAGTAGTGTACTTCCCTAATTTAAACTTTGCACAATTTTGATGAGATATATGCAAGTTCAAATCAGGGATCAATAGCAGTTGTTCAATTCCCCTGACCTTTAAACTATTGGTGTACAGTCATTAATTTTATTGTTAATCCAGATGGTAATTCTGGATCATGTGAGATTTCATGCTACTCTGATTTTGTCTAAAGAAAGATGTGTTTTTGAACATCAGATCTACTGAAGAGTTAAGTCTTATTGTAAAAAATATTGAAAAATAAAAAAAAGAGAAACTGTTGTTGATTTTGAGGGATATCTCGTGGGTACTGGGCTGCATATTAATGAGCCAAAACAAAACTTTAAACTTAATGTGAAATCATGTAATTTCTCTCAGCAATGGAGTAAATCAGCCAATCAGAGCTCCTTGAGATGCACTGAATTAGTTATTCCACAAAATGCATACAGATTTGTGCTTTGAAGCAAAACAAATTCAGTTCACAGTGGGAAATCCAGAGAAATCCAGAGAATCCATTGAGAAATCCAGATAATTGAGGTTCAAATAACCTCAGGTTGGACTGTAGAATGTTTACTTTTCATGAAGTAATTCCACCCATTTTCTTACTATTTGTCACAATCATCCGAATAGTGTAATTTCAGGATGCTCTTATTGAACTTTCAATCATTTTGATGCCTATTTGTTGAAGAAGAGCACTGTCCTTCATTTTGTAACTTGCGCACACACTACAGGCCTACAATCTTACACTCACCCATACTAGACGACAAAGTGGTTATTGCAGTATAACAACAGCATTACCTTCAAAACTGATCTTAAAATACTTCCTGCTCTGGAAATCAGTTATCTTGACTT
>BLFN01000468.1:1478323-1480823 GCA_014634225.1 Acropora yongei
AAAATTAAATTAGACAATAATGAGGAAAATTTCAATGTATATAGCTTACTAAATTCTCCCCTCCACGTCCAGTTCATGACCCTCTGACACCTTGCTCCAGGTTTGTTGAAGTCACAAGCAGCACAAGTTGCTTCATCCACCATTGCTGAAGGCTGATGACAGAAAAACATGCTCATGGGTTCATGAAACATTTTACTTCAAAAAACAAGATCCTTCCTTCTTAGTACACTTAGGTCTATATAAAGTCAGTTTAGGGTCATAAATACTTTTTCACTCTGCCTGAGAAAGAAGTGTCATACAAAAAAAATAATTGCTTCAAGTGGGAAAGACAGTGTCCTGCCCTTAGGAGAAATAATAGAAACAAGCTTAGCAGAGACACTCAGGGTTCTCCATAAAAATTGAAATATGTAGAAGGAGAAAATATTGTAGTACACATTAAGGGAGTAGGATACTAGTGAAAGGCACATAGCCATGTGTGTGGGGTAGGTATGGGAGGTTGTCCTCTTCCATTGGGGGGGTCCAGGGGGTCTCCCCTGGGCAAATTTTGAAATTGGAGGGTTGTTATTAAGAATGCATTTTGGTGCATTTTGAGCAACCACTGGGGAGATTTGAAGGGTAGTAGAAGCAGTTTTATTTACCCATTTTTTGAGACTTGCCCATTTTCAAATTGTCACTTGTGGCCAAAAATATTCTCTAGTAGATTTATGTTTTTCCTTTTAGGCTTCAGCCTATATATTTCTTTTAGTAGCCAGCACACTTAGGAGTAAACAGCCATTTTCAGAGGTTGCCAGAGCTTACAGAAAACACTGGACACTGATCAATGTATCAGTAATTTTGTTCATCCTGCAGTTCAATGTCTATGTTTTTGGGACATTCACATCACTTATTAGTCAACCAAAGTAGCAAGGAGTGTAATTTAACTGACTATTAAAGAATAACAATTTAATTCACCTGAAGTCTATTTGTGAGAATAATGTTTGGATACATGGCACCCACATCAAGATGGTAAATCAGAGGGTTTTCAAGCCTAGCAGGAGTATCTCGCAAAGTACAGAGTTTGTCCTTTATCTCAGAACAGACCTACACAATGATACAAAAATAACAGTTACTATTGTATTACTCAATTACATTCCCTTGAATTGCTGAAGGTCAAAAATGGCATTTTATCAAAGTACAGTCGCATTACAGTACCTCCTCAAAATTTGTAACAGTCTCAAAAGAGATGTGTTCCTCTTCAACGATGGCATGTCGCATGGTGCTCTCCACACTGTCAATTAATTTCTGAAATGCATCTGGTACCTTTGATTTATGAAAATAAAATTGCGGTACCATCAGAGCTCAGTGTGTGACTTATCAATGACTTTAGAATGTCCTCTTGTTTGTGATAAATTGCATCCTAACATTGTCAAAGTGGCTATGGAAATCACAAACTGCAGGGGGTCTGATTTCCACAAAGTGGAAATCTGCCACATTCCAGAATATAGACCAGTGGAGAGTAAAAATACTGTCAACAGTTTTGTATTGTGGAAACCTGGATAAGCTGCACTCAATGCTGATCTGGTGACAGGCGGCCTGCATGCAACGTTACCTTCAATATCAAAGAGAGTACCAATAGCACAAAGCGAGAGTCAGGTTCAAGTGCAATTCAACAACTGTTCAATAGACCATTTTACACTTGCTTGCTTAGTTGCCCGACCCTTAAATGAGACTGGCGGTGAACTTGTTTTGATAGACACCTCCCTGCTTCTCTTTTCTTAATGATGGTGCTCTCATTCTAATTAGTAACAATTTACATAAGCCATTGAGGTTTCTATCAAACCCTCTAGCCTTATTTTCATTCAAAGGCCAGGCAACTTGGCACACAACTGTAAAATGATCTATTAAGATAAGACTGAAGTCCTTGAGGAGAACTATATACATAATCCCTTTTTAAGAAAAATCACCCACCAAACGGAATCTACAAGGGATGTCACTTCTAAACACACCAGACTCCAAAGCTTCAACATGCCCTCCAACGTAAGTTTCAGAGTCTAAAACATGTCCATCGTTGGTCAACTTATTGAACACCTGCCAACGGAAAAAATAAATTACACAATAAACATCACCCCACTTTTCATGTTGGTGATTATTTGACTTTTCAATTGAATCAGACACTGAGTTTTGCACTTACATCTACTGTACTCTTTTTGGGATTGCCGTAAAAACTTGCATATAAGCCGCACTTTTTCGCTAAAATATTGGGCTCAAAATTGTGGGTGTGGCTTATATACAAAACCACTTGTCCATCGGGTTATTAGACTCTCAATTAAGCACGTTTTTCTCCAATCAATGCAGTTCTGGTGTGCAGACTTCCCTTTGTAAAGGACTGAGTGGTTAATAAGCAAACTTTCTCCTGTGATTGAGCTGCACAAGACTTTCGAACAAACTTCAACTTTTTCACTTTGTCTGCGGGCTTCAACAATGAAGACAATAATAATAATTATTGTTGTCAGTCACAAAA
>BLFN01000468.1:1526053-1528553 GCA_014634225.1 Acropora yongei
CGCCATATAATAAACAACTTAATATCCTCAACTGTTCGGCCTACCATATTGACCTCGCTATCGCTTGGTCAATACAGCAAGGCAGGGTTGGAAATAAGGAAAAACAGATTGATAGGTGATTTTTTGTGAGGATGCAAATCATTACTCCCCCCCCCCACTCCCCAACATTTTGGAAATCCCAATAAAGGTACAATTTTCTGAACATTATAACATTAGTGTCTACTTTATTTGAGAATTCTATTTGAGTTGTCAAAAGGCAACTCACAACGTGAACAGTTCGTCGACTTGAACTAAGAATTTAGTAACACAACTTGATAATAACTAAATATTGTAATGCTAAAAATTTATTATTAAATTTTATTTAATTTTTCGCTGGCAAATTTGATCGGTAATTACCGATCACCTGCCGTTATTTCCAACTCTGCAAGGCCTCATCATTTCTATAGTACTCTGTCAAAATAATGCTGATGAAATGATAGATGTATGAAATTGTGAATAGGTCAGCTTAGGTCATCTTTAATGGCTAAATTAAAACAATATATACCTATCCTTAAAGTTTGAAACATGCACATTCTTATTGTACTTTTGATGGCAGATATTCTTAATGGTGCTGCGCCTCACCAAAGCTTGTGGCTATGGAGGTGGATGGGTCCTTTCTTGTCCTACTTGTTCAGTGCACTGTGGGTATTGCCGCTGTACTGGCTTAGCAAGCCTCTCAATTCATTGTATTATCAGGTAATTTTAGTGTTTGCTGTTAACTGTACTGTGGGATAGAAAAATGTTAGAGATACTGTCATCATCTGCAATTTGTAAGGGGTTGAAGGTGTACCAGTACATGGTATTTGAAACCTATCTTTTTGCAATTTTATCATTCTGGGAAGACTGATAAAGAAAGCATGCACTTAAGTGTTCCAGATAAGGGGTAGAATCAAAAACCTAACAAAAATTAATATGAAGCATCTTCATTGGAATGTCCACTTGTTTTGTTATACATCAAAACATTAATCTTTCCAACAACTTTCTTTCCAAAGGAAATGTACTATTGCAGTTTGTATGTATTCAACTGCATGAAATATGCAGGGGCGTAGCCAGGATTTTTCAAAGGGGGGGTCACACTGTGTCAAAGTGAGGGTACTCACCAGATTGTCACTATGGCCAAGGTATCGTCATGGCATTTTCGCCTTCTGTTGTAGGTTGTTTGGTTAAAAAAGGTCTGCAGAAGGGGGGGTCATGGGCACCCCAGGATCTTCCCTGGCTACGCCCTTGATATGATTTTAAAATAAAAATCACGAAACTGATCAAAGGGTCATAAAACTTGTGTTTTAACCTGATCTTAATTCTTAACTTCAACAAGGACTAGTAAAATAGACATATCCTATGAAAGTGATCCTAACTTTACCCATCCAAGGTCTATGAGGGTAACTGTCACAAACTTCCAGAAAATCTGCAACAGAGGAATTATATGGTATTACTTATTACCACCTTCGTCACATATGGAGGTTGGGTGCCCAGGAACATGGAGGACTGGAACTGCTGACCCCAAACCCAAACAGCCAGAACACCCAAGAGCCCACCCTACTTGCAACCCAGCCACGAGCCCTGCCCACCAGAAAAACCCTGAACCAGCCCCCACCCCAGCACCCGTCTCACTGAACTGGAAGAACAGTGGTAAACTTACTGAGTAAAGAATGATTAAGACTATATAAAAAATATGATAATAAAGGGGGAGATAGGGTGGGGAGCCTTGAAAAGCAAGCTACATGAACATGCCCTGTACGCTGGGCAAAGTAAAACTGCAAGCACGTGCAATGACGCAGGCATCACCCCTATGAGACTACTGCTGACCCAGTAATTGCCAAAGGCCCTGAAGTGATGCTTGACACAGTAAATGTCAGAAAATGCTACCGGCCTGCTAGTATACCATGCTAATCGCTCACAAACACCAAGACTACACTTTAAAGCATTGAGAATACTAGCTCCTCGTTGTTGACTAAGTTAAATCACATTTAACTTTTAAATTACATTTAACTCCATTTAAAATCTATGATTTAGAGCTTGAAATGCTTTTATCTCTCAGATATCCATCTTGGTCTGACTTAAAGTGCCCATAATAAAATTTTTGGTTATCCTCTCATGTGAATCTAAGCATCACCCAATGAAAATCAGCAAAATTATTTTTCGATTTGAATGAAAGGCAATTTTTTAATTATTTTTTAAACAAAATTGTATTCTTTTTCAGGCAACCTACCCCACCAATAAGAGGGTCAGCGGGTTCGTAATAAGCTCACATGACCATGAGTCTGTGACGTAGATTCAGTAAGCCTTGTAATCACATCATGGTCAAGCATCAGTATTCTTTGGAGTAAGCTAATCTTAAGACAAAATCCTAAATTCATTTAGATTCCCCAGTAGAAATTGACACTGCTTGAAGTAAGTATTTTGCATGGATGAAACCTTATCTGCTACAGGAAGCCAACAACCCACCGAGGAGAACAATCGA
>BLFN01000468.1:1543553-1544655 GCA_014634225.1 Acropora yongei
CATCCTGTGATTGCCAGTCCAATCAACATTTTGAGAGAATGTTAGGTGAAGTTTTGCAAATTTGTTTGCCAGCCTAGCGTTGTGGAAAAATTCAAAGAGCAAGTGTCACCTGCCTTAAAGTATAAATTATTGATCCTTTAAGTTCCCCCACCTTT
Source organism: Acropora yongei (assembly GCA_014634225.1). NCBI lineage: Eukaryota > Metazoa > Cnidaria > Anthozoa > Scleractinia > Acroporidae > Acropora > Acropora yongei. Next base: position 1,543,709 of record BLFN01000468.1, read on the forward strand.
TCTGACGCAATTTTTTGGTTGGGTCCAATTTACTCCCAAAATTTAGAAATCTGTCCCTAAGTTATGCAACATGTGGCTGTTGTTTGTTTATACTTTATTTGTTACGTGAATACTTCGGTGTTTTGTCTGATTTCTTTGCATTTTAGTGATGCCAAGAAGCTCAAAGGCAGTTCTATTTCTGTCACTTGTCTTTGTGGTTATGGGTGACGATGCAGAAGCTTGCCTAATGGACTGGTGTTGTGATGGAATGAAGATGAGGCTATTTTGATTAGGTGGGAATTTTGAACTGCACATACTTTGCTACATTGCTGCCGATTGTAGACAAACCATGCCGCTAAGAACAAGGTCTGAAACTGACAGCAATTTTCCACTCAAGGAGAAATGTACTCGTAAAGTAAGAACTGAAGGGTAAATTTAGAAACTTAGGCTTCTTCTTTGAAGTTTCAGTGCAATCTTTAATCAATTTGATAAATACTTGCTATTTTATCAAGGCCTGTAGCTTTGGATGTGGGTAGGTTATTTAAGAGAGAACAAACATTACTAGCATTAGGTGGACTGAAACAAAACCTGTTGTCACTACCAACTATGTAATCAGCATGGCTTGAATCATCTGTGATGGGGGATTACCTCATTTGCTAGATTGGGTCCAGTCATAGAAAAGTGAAGAGGTGTCAGAAAGCACACTGGTATTAGTTATTGAAGTATCATTTAGTTTTAATTCCTTCACCGATGCATTGTTCTTTTGATGCGATGTGAGTTCATTAATGGTGTGCCAGGTTTTCCTTGAATTTCTGTTACGCAATCATAAAGACTTGAATTTTAAGTGTTCTGTGGTGTTTGTTGAAAGCACTGAATGTTCGCGTCTACAGTTTGTTGTGCTGCCAAAAAATAATTGTATTTTCATTGTTGTATTTAAAGGTCAAATGAACCAAAATTTTGACATTCGG
>BLFN01000468.1:1594756-1597256 GCA_014634225.1 Acropora yongei
TCTTTCCTTGATGACATTCTCCGTCCAATCTCCACAAAGCAGTACACAGTAAAGGACTCTTTTAGTTTTGCTGATTGGGTACAGACATAACAAGTTAAGTGTGCTCTTTGGATGTTACATCACTCTTTACTTACGTTCCACTTACTTAGGTTTAGCTATCACCCTGTGTCACTAACATCAGTGGTGTGTAAAGTGTGTGAAATGATAGTAAGACAGCAGCTTATTCAGCTTTGTATTTCAAACAGGGTATTTATTCTGGAGCAATTTGGCTTCCTGAAAGGGAAATCTTGTCTTTCTCAGGTATTATCTTCGTTTCACGATTGGGCCCGTGAGAGAAATAAAGGTTTGACAACTGATATGTTCCTTTTTTTTAGACCTTTCAAAAGCGTTTGATTCAGTGCCAGATGAATGCCTTTTGAAAAAGATGTACGCATAATGGTATGCAAGGTCCAGGCCTGTCTTGCAATTGGCTTAGATACTTTCTCACCAATTGATAACTGAGTGTGTCGTTCTGCGGGGACATCACTCAACTTGGACTTCAGTTTTGTCTGGTGCACCCCAAGGAACCGTGTTAGGACCTATTTCATTTCTCATTTGTATTAATGGTATTTCAAGAAATATTATGTGAAATACAAAACTCTTTGCAGATGGTATGAATGGGTACAGGGTACTCAGGGATACTAAGGAAGATGCAGAAGAGCTACAGAAAGATCTTACTCGGCGGCAATCTTGGAGCAACGACTGGCAGCTGAGATTTAACACTGATAAATGCGAAGCGATGTGCATTTCTAAAAAGAACGTTCACTCAAGTCCTCAGTATCATCTATGTGGTTAACAGGGCGTGAAATTGCGCCAAATGCAGGTGCCGATGTGACTAAACTTTGCTTTTTTGCCACCAAATCTTGAAAGTTAGTCGCCAAATTGGGGACTATAATGCTTCATCATACTTTACGTAGAGATATAGAGAATAAAGAAGATATACATCTCGATCGATAACTAGAGGCCATCCTGGATTTAGGAGAGCTTGATTGTTGTATAGGAGCCATCCTAGTGTCCACTTTGTAGCACAGGCAAATCTTGCGGGCTCATCTTCTGATCTGGCAACTAGGTCCATGGTTTATCGAGTTTATGCATTAAATAATTTAAAATGAACGAGGAAAATATTGGATGTGTGGAAAGTGATCGTAAGGATCTGTTCAATCAGATGAATATTTACGATAGCAATTACTTGGAAGAAGATGTTTTGGCATTTGCTCGTACAGTGGACAACAAATATGCCGAATGAAAAGAGTTCAAGAAACTTCTTCAATTCAATGCCCACGTGGGTCTGCCGCATTGATTCCTGAACTCCTATAGCACTGATTCCTGTCTCTGCGGCCAGAAGAACATCTAGTGACTGCAAAAGCTACCGGCAATGGCGACTGTCTGTTTATGAATGTTATTGAATTCATATACAAGTCTTCTTCGTTTACTTGTCACGTGGCCCTGGAACTCCTACTGAACAAGGACTACTACATTCAGTGTCCAAGACTAAGCACGTTTTCCAACACCTATTCTCACCATCCTGACGCGCTGTTTTCTCTCTGCTTGACAACCAACAGCGATCAAGTCTTTCACTGCAAAAGCCGCTGCAGAGAAAATACGATCTGGTCTGAGGTGCGTTTTGGAAGTAAGTCATGCGAATGGAGTGATTTCTTTTTCATATTGCGGCATCATCAGCATTTTAGCCAGGCTTATTTACTCTGCGTATCCTAACTGTGACACCTAGATTTGCGATTCAGTTTCTGCACTGTGAAATAAGTCCCAGGAATCCTAACTTGGTTTCTCCAAAGCCACTCTTCTTGTTGTGGACACGAGATGGAAACTTGGATTACAGAGCTGGTGAGTGATTTTCCCCGAATCAATGTCTCAACGGGAGAAAACAGGCAGAAATGTCAACCGGAAAAGTCTGACCAGGTAGACATAATTCAGGGAAGCATGGGAAGTCTGGAAAGTGGAAAGATGTCATTTAAAGAGGATACAGAGAAGAAGAGGTCTAAACCTAGTGAACCATCCAGCACCAGCAGAGCCATGTTAAAGAAAAGAGGACATCTGGAAGACTTTGGTTTTGAACGAGGATCAAGTGAATCAAAGAGGCCCAAAGTTGAAGCTCCGAAACTGTTTTCCAGCTTCACAAATGAAACTCCAACAGGTTTATTATCAAAATCACGTAATCTTCAGAAACAAGCGAACAAAGAAAAAGCAAGCACATACAATTCGAAAATTCAACCCCAAATGGAAAGAAGATTTTCTCTGGCTCTTGTTCAATGCTGAAAAAAAAAATATGATGCTTTGCAACTTGCACAGTGCAAATTCAGGTGTAGCTGGAACTTACTTTACTTACTTAACAACTTCCGTTTCTTTTTGTAATGGTTCTTGTAGGAATTAAAAAAGCCATTGTAAACTCTTATGATGATATCTCTGATTAGGATAAAAGAGTTGTTTCATTGGGGGCTGATGA
>BLFN01000468.1:1602256-1604756 GCA_014634225.1 Acropora yongei
AGGAACACAAACAAAGCAAAGGAGGCACAAATTAAGGAGGTATTAATCTAAATCGGGCTGTTCAGGCCTTGACGTAAAGGTCAAAGTTTGTTCAAATCTGACTTGTAAAGTGAAATCACTTCAACAATGCAACTTGTAACGTAGAATCATTTCTCCAGGGGTGCGACTTCTAAAGTAAATTAATCCAGCGATGTTACTTTTAAAATAAAATGAATCCAGCGATACAACTTGTAAAGTAATATTATTCTCCACACAACATTGCAGTAACGCTGTGCCTTGGCTCTGAGCAGAAACATTCCTTTGGCTTGCCACGCAAGACGTCATGTATTTCAGTCTGACTGCACTGTTGATATGACCTCACCTAGCGAGTAAACTGAGGTTTCTTTTTAGCTAATTATTGTAAAAAAAAACTCCCCCAAACGTAACTTTTCTATGAGTTAAACAAAAATTTGGTTTTATCAAACGAGTTGATAAAGGTTGAATTACCACCGTGATAGGTTAAAAAAGCTGACGTTTCAAGCGTTAACCCTTCGTCAGAGCGAAAGACGAAGGGCTAACGCTCAAAACGTCAGCTTTTTTAACGTTTCACAGTGGTAATTCAACCTTTATCAACTCATTTGATAAAACCAAATTTTTGTTTTCACCTCTCTCACCGACGCAGCACCACAGTTTCTTTAGAAACTAGAAATCCATTTTCAATGAGTTACCTGTGCGAGTTAACCTTAAAGTGAGCATTGGTACAGTATCAGAAACTTTTACTCAAAGATCCAAGATCGGTTGGATTTTCTTCTAAAGAACTTGAATTTCTGTCAGCTTGGGTTACATTTTCCTTTGACGATTTTTTTGTTTTATGTTATTATTATTATTTTTATCATTATTTTTCCAATTCAATCCAATGATCTGGTCCAATGATCCTATGATCTGATCCAGGCTTTGTCGACGGTCACAACACAATTTTTTTCCCTTAAAAACATAGTGAAAAAAAGCCATAGTTAAGAACTCCAAAAGACAAGGACAAAATCAAAGTACCAGGCCTGTCGTGGACAAAACTCATCTTACCTTGATTGAAAAAGATCATCTGGGTGATTGGAGTCCTGAGAAGGACTGTTGTGTGTGACTGACTTTTCGACAACCTGTGGGAAGCCATCCTCAGAGTCAAGTTTTAGTCTGTTGAAAATTCAAAACCTCTGGTGAGCGATTTGATTGGTTAATAGATAGAGTAGCCGTTGGTATTAATATGTGATGTGATAAGATGAGAAGACGTGTGCTGAGAAAGGTTATACAAATAGATGGGTTGTAAAATGAATCATAAACAATGTGTTACTGTTTCTTGTTGAGTAAACGTTTGAAAGGTGTGGGAAGAGGTTGACAACGATCTAGGGCAGTTTGTTCTTAGTTAGTAAACCAGCTTTCGAGTGTAATTCGTTGGTAGTAGTCCGTACTGTAGGTTAAACACATAGCAGAGTCCCAGTCGATAGTGTGGCTTGTTTTTAAGTGGTGTTGGGCGATGTTGCTGTTGAGGTCACCCATTTTAATAATTAAGCGGCACACAGCAACTGATTTTGTTAACTTTGTTTATTATCCAACCGGTTTTGTCTGATCAAACAGACTTCATCAGGGATTCAAACAAGATACATACAAATATAGTACAATACAATACAAAACCTTTATTTCAACTCAAATTTAAAGTAGCAAAAAAAAATGCTAATATCTCAGAGAAAATAAATAAAAGAATGAAGTAAATAATATAAAAAAAAATACATAAAAAAATATGTACAATTTGGTAATTGATACAATAAGATAAAATTTACAACTGTTTACAAAAGGGACAGCCGTCAGTATCAAATTCTAAATCACGAATAACCAATTTAAAAGCGACAACTGTCAGCAGTGACCTGGTCGCATTTGGGAGGGAGTTCCATAGTTTACTACCATAATAGGACAGAGAGTAGTGCAGACCATAATGTAGTAGTATTGACTAGAGGAATAAAGAGAGTTTGTAAACTGGCCAAATTTCTTCTCTCCAGGGAACAAAGTGTGCATTCTTCAAGGTATCATCATGTATAGAAGGTTACCGGTATTTTGCATATACCTAGCAGCTGCAATTCACATACAGCAGTGTAGAACTTTAACTAACTTCTTGGTTGGAAATGTCACCATTTGCAGACACTTGTTAACTTTCATTCTTGTTACAATGCCAACAAAAATTTGTTTATCTGGTCCCTGGTTTTCTATGACAATAACGTATTTGGCTGTGGTATACTTTATGCATACTCAAACAGCCTTCATAGACAAGGAAAATGCATGGATCTGACCTTTGCAGTAGGTGGTTCAAATGTGTAGCACAGATTGGTAGTAATACAGGTATATTTCAGTCACTAGCTGGGGCATTGAAAGACTCTTGAATCTTGTAGATCAGAAGTTGACAAAAAGTAGGATTTGAGAGGGCTGTACTGGTTCAAAACATGCTCCACTGCAGATTCCAAGCTAAAGCCACCTT
>BLFN01000468.1:1614756-1619756 GCA_014634225.1 Acropora yongei
GGTGTAAGGGCCTCGAGGTCTCTTGGGTCGTCGGACACCTTTGTTAGGGGCCTGCCATTGACTATGGATTCCACCTCGCACATTAGAGTGGCAAGCCCTTCGTCGTCGAGGACCTGCTCCTTTAAAAGGGCACTCATCACCTTTCGAATGGTGCGAATGCAGCGCTCCCACACGCCACCATGGTGAGAGCCTGCTGGGGGGTTGAAGATCCACTGCACATTTCTCTACAAGAGGAACTCCGCGATGACTTCCTGATTCCACCCGTCAATAGCATTCCGCAGCTCCTTTTCGCCCCGGACAAAGTTGCCACCATTATCTGATCGGATCTGTTCCGGCTGCCCCCTTCTAGCGATGAAACGACGCATGCAGTTTACGAAGGAATCTGTGTCCAAGCTGTGAACTATCTCGATGTGGCCACGTACGGTCAAACAAGTGAAAATCACGCCATATCTCTTGGCTTGGCTCCTCCCACGTCGAACCAAAAAGGGCCCAAAACAGTCAACGCCAACATAGGAAAATGGGGGCTTGTTTGGAGTCACCCTGTCTTGCGGTAGGTTTGCCATCTTCTGCTCTCCAACTGGTGCGTGTCGCTTTCTACAGCTGAAACAGCCACTAAGGGCCCTTTTCACTGCAGCTCTGCCTTTAACGATCCAGAATCTTTCTCTGATCATGGAGAGCACATGTTCCGTGCCAGAGTGTCCGGAAATGTGATGGTAGAACCCTATGATCAAGCGGACAACACAATGTGAAGCCGGCAGAATTATTGGGTGCTTTGCGTCCAGCTTAACGGGTGCCTTTTCGAGCCGTCCGCCTACACGTAGTAGACCGTCCGTCAACTGTGGATCGAGCTTGAAGATTCTACTCGACCTGTTGACTTGAGGTTTCTTGGGTTTGGCAGTGCTTGTCCATTCAACTGTGATATTTGCGACCTTTAGAATAGCAATCTCTTCCTTGAAGCTCTCCTTCTGAACATGCGTTAGGATTTCTCTTTCAGCCTTGTTTATTTCTTCTACGGTGATTGGCTCTATTCTTGCTGTCTTGTTGAGGGACAGGGGTCCCGACTTCCTGCGTTCAACAGCCCGTCTAAGGTTAGTTCGGTAGCGCAGTATCCACGCCACGAACTTCTTCAAGCGATGCCATTGGGAAAAGCGTCCGAAGAATTGACCAAGGGTCGACTCTGCTTCGGCATTGGTAGAAAGCACTTGTGACTCTCTCTTGACCTCTGGGTCGTTCTCTGCGACCATTGAAGCCGAGCACTGTTGGCTTGGCCACGCTTCTTCTGATTTCCAAAGGAAATCTGGTCCTCGTACCCAACGTTTGTTCTTCAGCAAGGCTTCAGCTGTGAGGCCACGCGAGGCATCATCGGCTGGGTTCTGTTTAGTGCCGACATGCTTCCATTGAGGTGGTGAAGTGACTTCGTGTATGGCAGCGACACGATTTGCCACGAAAGTGTGGAACCGTTTGTCTTCGTTGGCGATGTAGCCCAGAACACAGGTACTGTCTGTCCAGAAGAAAGATTGATCGACTGGTATACCGATTTCCTTCATGACCATTCTGTCCAATCGCGTTGCCACCACGGCTGCTGAGAGCTCAAGGCGAGGGGATCGTCAACTACTTTAGCGGGGATAACCGAGACTTGCCAATGATGAAGGAGCAGTGGACGTCACCTTTACTGTTGATGAGGCGGAGATAGGTTGCAGCACCATACGCATACTGGGAAGCATCCGCAAAATGGTGTAGCTGACTGGAGGCGACTTCACCAAAGTTAATGGGCTTAAAGCAGCGGTCGACCCTGAGGTCCTCGAGTCTGGGAAGCTCTTCCAGCCAATTTCTCCAGCACGAGAGGTCCTCGTCTGATATGGGGTCGTCCCATCCAAGATTTTTACGACATAGGTCTTGAAGCAGCACCTTCGCTGGAAGGATAAATGGAGCTGCAAACCCTAACGGGTCATAGACGGAGCTGACAACAGATAGGATTCCTCGTCTGGTCGCAGGTCTCTCCTTTACACTTATCTTGAAGCCAAAGGTGTCGGACCCCACATCCCATCTGACTCCCAAGGCCCGCTCAATTGGCAATTGATCAAGGAGAAGATCCTTCACAGATCCTGCTCTTTCCGAAAGTGGAATAGAATCGATGACCTTTCGGGAATTGGAGATCCATTTTGTCAAGCGGAACCCTCCCTTCGAAAGAAGTGTGCAGAGCTCGTTCACCAGACCAATGGCCTCGGTTTCGGATGGGACTGACTTGAGGCAATCGTCGACGTAGAAGTTGTCTTTGACGCTGTCGACTGCTTCTTTGCTAAATTCTTGGCAATTGTCTTCTGCGGTTCGCCGGAGACTGAAGTTAGCGCAGCTTGGTGATGACGTGGCGCCGAAGAGATGTCCCATCATCTGGCATTCTTCTGGTTCGCTGTTCAAGTCATTGTTTGGCCACCAAAGGAACCGAAGAGCGTCGCAATCGTTAGAACTCACACGTACTTGGTGAAACATCGACTCCACGTCGGCCATAAGAGCAACAGGTTCCTGTCGGAAGCGCGTCAGAACGCCAACCAGGTTATTTGTCAGGTCAGGTCCCTGAAGAAGTTGGTCGTTGAGTGATGTTCCCTGGTGCCTTGCTGCGCAGTCGAAAACAACACGGACCTTGCCGGGCTTGTTCGCGTTAAGGACAGGATGGTGGGGTAGGTACCATACCGCACTGACAGGGCGGTCTCGCCGGTCTCCAGGCACCATGCAAGCATGGCCATTCTTTAGTAAGTCGTCGATGAACGCAGAGTACTTCGAACGAAGCTCTTGGTCCTTGAGCAGTCTTCTCCGTAACAACTTCAAGCGATGTTCTGCTAATCGTCGGTTGTTCGGTAGGTTAGGTGGGGTGTTCCTCCAAGGCAAGGCTACTTCGTAATGACCTGACTTCAGTTTGACAGACTGTTCCATGATGCTAATCGCGTGCGAGTCTTCTTTGGACAGCCCTGCGTCCTTGTCGTACGCCGAATCGCTGAACTCTTGATTGCAGAACCTTGTGAACTGTTGGCTGAGTTCCTTGTCTGCTTTGACGAAGTTTGCTGTGCGACGGAAATTTCCCTTTCGGTCAAGAGGACCATTGAGTGTCCACCCAAAGACTGTTTTTACTGCATACGGGCCTCTGTCGTTACTTGCTATTACTTGTTTAGGCTCTAAAGCCTTTGGGACATCGTTCCCGATCAGCAGGCCTATGGGAGCGTCGATCTTGGGCAGCTGAATGCCTTTGAGGTAAGGGTGCTTGCTCACGTCCTCTTGTCGCGGGATGCTGTTTTTACTGACTGGTAGTTGTGGGGTCGAGAAGACAGTTGAGAGCTCGACGAAGTTCTGTTCGTTCAAATCAAACACTTCCAACTTGAAGACTCTGCACTCCGTCGCGCTATTGTGCTTCCCCAAGGTTGTCAGTGAGAGAGTAGTCTGTTCTCCATCGACAGTTAACATTTCCATGAGTTGCTGACTGCAGAATGTGGAGTTCGATCCACTATCCAAGAAGGCGTAGGTTAAAACTGGGGGGTCCGCACTCCTGGCCTTGACCTTAACAGGTACGATGGGAAGACCAATCGTTGGTGCACCGGCCCCAGTTGAAGCACATTGGCCGTCGCCATTGACATAAGCGTTGTGCGCATTATCATTGTCGTTCCGAGTCGCTGTTCTGTCGCCTTCGTTGATTGGACCTTCGTCGGAGGGGAGGTTCCCAGCGTTGCGATCCTGTGGTTTCGGATGGAGAAACTTCGAGTGTTTCGTATGGCAGGCGGGGATTCTGCAATAGCTATTCTTCGGACAGGATTGCACTTTATGGTCAGATTGGAAGCAGTTCTCGCAGAGTCCTTGTTTGCGAACGAACGTTAGTCTCTGTTCCACGGACTGCTTCTTGAATTGGCGGCAGCGGGTCAACCAGTGATCCTCCTTGCATAAATGGCATTTAGGCGTAGCCTTCGTTATATTGCGCCGGTTTTCGTTGTTCTCGCTGACGGGTTCGCCTCCCAGAGTTGCGAAATTGTCACTGCGTCGGGGTTTGCGGTCGTTGAAAGTCCTTCCCTGGTTTCTGCGTTCTGTGTTGATGGTTCCGAATACCGGGTGGTTTAAGGCTCTCGCCTTTGACTCGACGAAGCTTGCGATGTCCTCGAACGTAATTTCTCTGTGCTTGTTGTTTGTGATATCATCAGCAACGTCGCGCCATCTTTGCCTCAGCGGAAGGGGGAGCCTTTCTATAACTCTCTGCATGCTGTCTGGATTCTCAATTTTGTTGAGGTAGCCCACCTCTCTTAGGGCGTTCTTGCAGCTTGCGAGAAGAGTGGAAAACTTCCGAAGTGCTTGGCCGTCTTCATGCTTAATCGGTGGACCGTTTGTGACTCTGGTAACATAGGCGGAGGCGATTTTGTAATTCTGGCCATATCTTTCCTTCAGCAGTCTGCGCGCCTCTCGATAGCCTTCCTCCGGCTGCATTGACAAACAGCTTCGCATGAGCTCTTGAACGTCACCAGACGTGTATTGCACGAGGTAGTACAGCTTCGTGTTGCTGCTTTTCGTCTTGGCTTCGATAAGGTTTTCGAAGGAGCGTATAAAATTGCAGTAGTTAACTGGATCTCAATCGAATGTCTGCACCTCCGCATGAGGTAACGTAAGTGTTAGGGACAGTTGCTGATGCTGTCCCAGTAGCTGTTGCAGCTGTTGGTCGCGGTGTTGCTGCATGTACATAAGCTGCTCGTTGTGCCGTTGTTGTTGTCGCTGGATGTCGATCATATCTCGCACGAATTTTTCCCCAGCGTCTGAAGCGCTCGGAGAAGGACTTCGCTCTTGTTTAATACCCTTATGATCAACGTGATGGTCATTGAGCTCGGGTTTAGGCGGGATTACAGGTGACCATGCAGTTCCTTGAGGTGAGAAGATCTTTGGCCTGATACCAGTTTGATTGATTACTGCTGTATTCGGTAGAAGTTCCTCCGATCTCCTTGGCTCTTGCGGAACCTTGGTGGGGCCTAAAG
>BLFN01000468.1:1644514-1647014 GCA_014634225.1 Acropora yongei
CCCGGTAGGAATTATTGCCATCACAGAAATTGTAGGGTTTTTTTTTGTGCATGTATCAACTCTGAATTATTCAGTCATTCTCCTTTTACTCTTTGCCAAGCAAGTATCATTACATTTAAATACTTTATATTTTCTGTCTTTCAAAATTGAGCACCCCGCCAACAAAACAAACACAACATCTTCAACAACACAGGGCCAGCTAGACTCCCATGCTGAGTAACACTAGTTTTTCTCATGCACAGTTTTCGCATGATCATCCCTTGCTTATTATTGACATTATATAATTCAAAATCTTCTAGCTGAATCTCATCCTCAGTGTGCCTGGGGGCATCTCCTTAAAACACTGTGCGGAGATGATGAGTTTAGGGAAAAGCTTGTGGAGGCTTACGTCATGAGCACCGAAGAGCAGTTTGATCTCAACTGTGTTGCGGCTAGAGTTCTTTTGAATGCCACGCCCGGATTGGAAAGTGCAAGTGTTTTCGAGGTATGTATTTCCAAACATTGTGAGTTGACAAAAACAGTGGTAACTTAATGATTTATTTGACTGTTTGAAAATTCCAGGGCTTGAAAAAATTCCTTACGCACTATCAGCAGGGAGTATGGGGACATATTATTGGAAGGCTTGTGGTGTACGAGGCAACGTACGCAAAAACAGCCATAAGTCAAAAAGGAACTTTGCCGAGTGCTAGACTATGTAAAATGTAAATGTAAGGCCTGTGACATTATTGTCATTGTCATTCATCATTAGTGTCATCCATGATGATATCCATAATAATAATAATCCATGTCAGCATCCTTTTGTTCTTTGTTTGAGAAATATTATTATAATAGTATAATAGGGTAACTTGTGATTTGAATAATTATTTTCAGAGTGTTTGAACAGTTCTTGTTTAACTTTTAATATTTGCTGTAATGGATTGAGAGGTTTAACTTATCAAACATATTATAATATCTTTGAGTAATACTATTATTTCTAGACTGAAGGTATCTCCAGCCGTCTTTTAGGATGGGCAAGGGAAGCTAAGGAACCCCTGAGATCTTATGCTACTGGTAGGGAAAAGATGGCATCTTTCAGTCGTTATGCTTCTCTTTCTCAAAATAATAATAATGATAATAATGTTGTTGTTTTGTCATCACTGTTTATTAAATATTTTATTAGGCAGTGATACTAAAACAAGCAATGCTAATAATGTTACCAGATAAAAGACACACTATACTTACTCTTTTATAATCAAAATTAATGCAATGATAAATTTTAACATTACTTCACATGATTAGTACCACCATCAAATTATTTTACAGCACAGTATTTAACTAGAAGCCAAAATAATTAACAATCAAGAATAGGAATAATAATTTATATTACTATTCTTTGAAACCAAGGTAATGATTGTGCCACTGTATTACACACAAATTATTATTGATCTTATAGCAACAGTTGATCTCAACATTTGCAGAAGAAAATGATTCGAAGTTGGTTTAATTGGATTGATTTCATCTTGAAATGCAAGTTGATGCCAACCATAATTATTGTTATGTTAATTGGATCATGTCATGCCTTATTGACTCCTTGGGGAGTTAATAATGCTCAGTTATTTCAAAATAATGAACTAAATTAATCATTTTGCTTGAAACACCATGCAAGACCACTGATTGAGAATAATCTAAAGAAAATTATTATTAGTTTTGTAGCAGCTGCTAAATTGCTTTTTTAATTACTAGCGACACAATATTACCAACATTATCAAACAAGTAGCAATCTGATTTAAGTTGTTACCCATTTTAAGATTGTGGTTATTGTCATGATAATATTGGTTGAAACAAAAGCTAAAAGCTAAATAACTTAACACTGTAAAACAAACATGCTAAAAATCTCCATGTTGGAGGTGTTTGTTTTTAGGCCACACTTGCAAAATAGTGAGGGGCCCCAATGTCTAAGGGGGTAACCACATGTTTAAAGTTGATTTATAACACTTATTCATGTATGACTTTATATAGGTCTTTTGGCTTTTTCAATGGAAAAGAAGTACATTTTCCGTGAGGCTTATCAGCAAAATGTTGATTTGGTAAGGTTAAATAATGTCTTGGCATAGCAATTATTAATGCTGAAGGGAAGAATGATCCTTGTAGTTTTGAATACAATTCATGCAATTGTGTATGGAAGCTTGAAAAATTCAAGACTTATTATGTAAATATATATAAAGCAGTGTTGGAATCTGACCTTGTGATGTCTGAGTGTGATACTCAAACCAAATAAATTTGTTTTAATAACTGCAAGGATCAGCCTTCAAGTTTCTTTTTTGCATGAATTTGTTATTATCAAATTTTAGTTTCACCTGAATGCAGTTTTCTGAAAATCAGCATAGAAATATGTAAACAGCATGTAGTATCAGCAGAAAAACAAACAAACAAAGAGCAAAACCCAACTAAGATCTCATGGTGCTCAATATTTAAATTTTCATTTACTTCTTCCTTGTGCTACCAACAGGTGCCTCGCATG
>BLFN01000468.1:1652014-1657014 GCA_014634225.1 Acropora yongei
TGTTGATTGGCTTAATGAAGTAGCGTGACATTCTCAGCTAATCAGATTGTTGTGATCTGCTCGCACACATTTTCCCGCTGTCAGCGTTGCCAGCATGAATTTTTTTTGGGGGGTGGTAGGTTGGAGGGCTTAAGCAAAGTTAATGACTTAGCGTAGGAAGGCTAAAATACAAAAATGCTATTGGTATAAAATGGGAAAATGGTTTGAACCCAGGGGTACAGTAACAATATACCTTGATTGAAAAAGATCATCTGGGTGATTGGAGTCCTGGGACTCACAGTCCTTCCCAGGACTCCAATCACCCAGATGGTCTTTTTCAATCAAGGAATACTATTGGTAAACAGGTCAAAATAATTATTGTGCTGCACAATCAAATTGCATTTTAGTTCATTCTCTATAAACGTATTCTGCAAATCAACAAAGTGAAGAAAACAATGATCTCTCGACAATGACGCAACCCCAAAACAGTAGATCTACAGTATCATTCTCTATTTTTAATTCAAGCCCAACCCTTTTTGGAAATCACAAATGAAAGGAATAATAATAGTGAAATACTTTAATGAGTGTACTAACATCAACGTTTAAGGGACATTTCTTTGTGGTTCCCGTTGAGTATGCTTAAATTACCTTTTGGATTGCTTTAATTTGTCTATTGGACAAAATTGCTTAGTTTGTTTTTGTTGCAAACTACGTACTCTAGTTACTTTTTTTGTGTTTTCTTTGTTCAAGGTTTCTCTCCTACCAAACCCAGTTTTAAGGGACCTAGTGAAGTTTGGTATTTGGCTTCTAGAAGTTTCGCGCGACTTTGGCAGATGTCAGGCCACTTTGTTCGTTTCATTTTGTTTTTCTTCCCGTGCTGTTCTAGAGCTATTTGACAGCAACGATGGCTTACAAAAGCTAGTCAATCAAGTAATTAGAGTCATTTTCTTGGGTTTTGTAAAACTACTTTCTTACCTGGCTCAAACGGTTGTAATTTCTTAATTCTTTGTTCAAGTGTAAGTCAAACACAAGATGGAGACATTACAAACACCAGCGACCCTATTCTTTAATTAAGTTTATCCGAGATGGTAACCGATTTTTTCGTTGTTTTTTGTTTGCCTTCTAAGTTGAGCACTCTGTCCATTTTCCGTCCTGATGAAGCCACCTTGGCAAGTCTCGATGACGAGATTCACGAACGTCAAGTCGCAAAGCACACCTGCCTGGCTCTACGCCGGTACTTTGAGGCACACCTGTACTTCAGAGTGGACTCACTTAGGAGATCGATTGCTGGTAAACAAGGAGGCAAGTGGCCAGTTTGTGCCCCAGCCTATAAGGTATTTACTTATTTTTTTGAGGGTGTCTTTCAGTGAGTTATCCCGTGCACACAAACTGTTATTTCAAGTAGAGAAGTGTATACTTCTGTCGCAAGAATTACAACCTGACATCTGATGAGTGGGGTTGTGACTAGGGAATAGAGAGCTTTAGATCCGAGAGCAAGCCGACTACGCAAGTTTTGGCTGCGAGAAGTCTGGAACTTTGTTTTCGTACCCGTTTTCATGCTCCCATAACTTGTAACTGTCAGATTAAAAACAACAACCAGTTTCATGTTCTTCCGACTTTACCCTGGGTTTTTATTATGATGTTTTCAAGGGAAAAAATCCAACAACTGCAACCATGGTGCTAGTGTTTATTGAGGACACACATGACAAAGGAGAGGTTTTGAGTATTTTTGATGAGTTGGAAGTACAAAATCACGTTTGAAAATCTGGTGCCCGTGAAGATGTCTTTTCCTTCTAATAACTTCATTGTCAATGAGCGAGCGACAACGAGTTTCTGGCATGCATCACAGTGTCACATATGGACAGCTTCACTTTTGCACTATGAGCAAGCAAGAAAACTCGTTCTCGTCTTCATTCTCGTCTTGGTTCTGGTTCGCGGATCTAAAGATCTCTATCGACAATGTGACACGTCCATGTATTGGACATCTCTGTTCGAAGCCTTCATAGCTAATAACATCTCAGCCCGACTGGCAGACAACAAATAACACCACGTTTCAGCTAACCAATCAGAGCAGAGTACAGAAACAAGCAACTGATTGCTTAATACTATGACGTGACTGTGAAGATGACTTCCGGGAAGGTTGTTGAAATGTCAGTCATCAACAACAACAACAATGCTTCTCCTTCTTCCTCACCCAGAAGATCGTCACAATACATCACTCATCATTTCCCATTACATTTTACTTTGATAGTAAAGTGATGATGATGTTACACTTTGTTATTTAGGCTACGTCTCTCATTCATGGCGATATGATGGAAAACTGTCAGTTTATTCTGGAGAATGTACCTGTAACGCATCACTGGGAATCAACTGAAGTAAAAAATATAGAAAACCCGCTGCAAACATTGATCTTTTGCCACTTGTGTGGGCTTTTTGAGGTGAAACATCAATGTAATGTGTATATTTTTATATGGTGCTAAAGGTTGGCATTTTATAATAAAACCGTTTGTTTTTAACAATTCTTCATTTTGCTGATGGCGCCAAAGAATTTTAGTCAAGTGCATGACGCTGTACTGCCTTTGCAGTTATGACTGCACACCATTTTTGTTGTGGTAACAAATAAACACTGTCATTTTGAAACAAAAGTTATCCCCAATTGGTTTTCTTCTGAAGTACGAAAAATTAAATTCTCAGCTCATTGTTTATTCCATATTTTGCTTTTAGATGATGAACAATTTTCGGGGATTCACCGTTTTGCTTCAGTTAATTTCTTTGTCCTCTGATTGGGTAGCTTCAAGCGACAGGTGATTTTTTTTCACTCTGAAAGATTCAAATTTTTTTTAACCGCCGACTATCTAGTCTTAAATAGTGGTTTTACTACTTGTTATTACAACATGGCCACATGTTAACAAATCGTGTCATATCCGCTGTGATATGGCAACATGTTGTTAATTTTGTTAATGAGTAACAGTTTTCACTACATCTATCTCTGCCTGAGGTGATATGGGTGGCAGTTGAACAACGTTTTAAGGAAGAGGTACACATTTTGGCTTTCCTCATTTACCCGCAACTGAGTTACTTAAACAATGTGAAGAAGGATGTTTCACAATAAACACTAATTTAAGAGATTTCATAGTGGGATGTCCAACAACAAAAAGCATGCTGCTAATAATTAACAACTGGTTCTTGGTTAGCGTGTTTCCATCGAGTTACTAATGCACATGGGAGGCTACCATATAAGCTCGAGAGTAGAGTAAGACTCACCTCAGACGATAGCTGAGTGCAACTCAAACTTCTCGAGTGCTTTACAGTTACTTCCCAAATGCATCAATAACTAGCTGGACACACACCATAATATATAAACCATGACGTTTCTCCAAACTCATTGAAAGCTTGTAGACATGTTTCAATAGTTCATGGGGTCATCAGCTTGCGTCCGTAAGATGATGGAGCATGCTGATGACGTAAGCAAATTGTTTGTCTTAAATTTCGCGACTTTGTTGGCTATGTTATAGTATTTTTGTGTTTTGATCTTAACTTAAGTGCGGATGATATCCAGCTTGCAGCAGTCATAACTCATTTGGCGCTTGAAGTTCTGTTTGTGTCGACAGTTGGCTCCAAAGCTCAGCTTGCACTCTGTGAAAAGATTCAGCTCCCATCAGGAGGGCAACAAACAGGAATGAGGTGCGACATACTAAAATGAGCAACGTCACATTAACTCTGTGAACCTCTTATATTGTCCTCTTATGTTGAGGTTGACCTCGACCATTGTTTCTTTCAAAACTAACAAAAAATTGCCCAAAAGGGAAGTATTAAAAGTTAATGGTGATTTGCATATGGTTGCCTTTACCGCCAACTGTACGTATCTGTTGTAAGATGTACACATTCGACTCCCTCTGTTCATTTGTTGTAGACTTCTCCTACGCTGCGCTGAAGGAAGTTTGTTAAGTGATTCAGAAGTTCAGAAAGCTGCTCTTCATGTCATTTGTAACTGTGTCTGTGGTCAGCAAGTCAGGGTGAGAAGGGAGTAATGACTGTTTTGTCGTGCCATTTTTTAAGCTTGCTGATCTTGTGGATTTACAAGGTATTGGGATGGTGGGTCGATCATAAATTTCATGGATAACGAGTAGCAAAAGAAACATCAGAGACAATATTAAACTTGGGTTTCCCATGTAATTAATGATCGTCCAGAAGTTATGTTCTTTCATTTTATCCACAAGCTCACCATCGTGTACCTTTGATTCTCATCACAATTCAATGCAATTTTCATCAAGCCAAATTTTCACGAAAGTTTGAAATCCTTGAGTAAGAGATGTTTTCAAATGACTGTCAAAAGTATTTACACGATTCAGATTCCTAGGCTTTTCGATTGGCTAAGATCAGTTGATCTCGTGCCAGTTTTTCAACCAATGAGAAGGAAAACGAAAAACACAAAAACCCATCGCACCTTGTATGCACCATTTTTCCCCTGATTTGAGCAGGTTACAGGTAATTGCTAGCAACTGTGATTGGTTCATCATGTAGTTTCGAAGTAATTACTTTGGAATTGGTTTTTCAACAGTCATTTGAAAACCGCCCTATTGCCCTCACAGATTGCAGTTAAATCAAATAATTTCAATTATTGAAATTATATTAAATCAAATAATTTCAATTATTGAAATTGTACTCAGTTTTCACACGTGAGTTTTACACTGCATGTTTTAAGAATTTTATTACAATTACAAGTGCGGGGAATCGGAAGGTTGTTGAGAAAATGTATCGTCCAATGCTCATACGGTACCTTGCTGTCTAAAGCTCAATTTTCATCACGTCACTTCCTTGCTAGGAAGGTATAGCGGAAAAGTATTGTCATCACTTAAAAATGCAAAGCGCAGGTACAGGGCTTGCAGAGATGAAGATGTTGACCTTTATTGCATGAGGGGCATGCACCTTGACCACAAAAAAGGTAAGTATTAAACGTACATCAGTGCAGGGCATGCAGACTCTATGATATGGCTACAGTATGGCCCATTCTTAATAAC
>BLFN01000468.1:1677014-1679514 GCA_014634225.1 Acropora yongei
GACTGTTTTGTGGCTGTTATCGAGGTACTTTATTTTGATGGTTTTTTTTTCTTATTTCCATCAAGGTGAGCACTTAAGTTAATTGTTTGATTAGTATAGGTAATCATACAAGTGGGTTTTTCAAAAAGTATCAAAATTGCATGAGTCTGCAGGGTTGACTTTGAGCTTTTTTTAAAACAAAGGAAGTGCAAATTATTTCCCAATCGAAGAAAATTTGCTTGATTACTTTTTAATAATGTTTATAACAAAAGCACTGAGCAAGTTCCAGTTTAATTGGAAGTGACGCATGCGTATTCACATCACTAAAACAAGTTTCACGCCAACAAAACAAAAGATTTGGTTGGCTCTTTAATACCATACCCTACTGTTTAGTAGGCAACCAAAAGTGAGAATTCTGGGAGTAAATTGCACTGAATTAACTATTTTTGCCCTGAATTGAACTGAGTTTACAAAAACTGGTCATTAGGGATTGGTAATAAGGTATAAGGTACAGGAGGGGGTGAGCCAGGAAAATTGAATTTTGTGTAGACATCATTTTTTAAAATTGTGTCTACACAAATAAATAATGGTCCACCCTTGCCAGTTAAACACAACAAAAAGTAGCCCACCTTTGAATTTTAACACGAAATTGACCCACCCCATCATCCTAAACACATCAAGTAGCATTTATCTTTTATGGTATCAATCAGATCTCCATAGTAATGACAGGTCAAATACATTGTACATGGCCGCCCAGTTCTGGAGTTGCGAGGCTATAACATCTGCCATTCTCTGAGTTGCTTTCATCGTCGTCAATGGACTTACCAATTTCTATTAAAATGACATTGTCAGAGACATCACCGTCATAATCGCTATCTTCACCTGTAGTGTCATTATCCTTGTCGCGAATTATACGCTGTTGTTTCTTTTGTATTCTGAGTTTGCTTTAAACCATTTTTTCTTATACAGTTTTTTTGGAGGTTATTACCCTTTTCATGTAGTCTGTATTTTTAGTAAAATCACTATCAACATATATATTGTTGCTTTTTGGTATATATTTCAACTTGTATGAAATGTTTCTTGTTGACATGATATTGTGCAACTGTAGAAGCAGTTTTATTCCCAGTGATTTAATATCTGCAGTTAATAAAATTGAAGCATAATAATTTATTTATTCATGGCCCACCCCCAATGAAATGCATGGTTTAATTTTCTTCACCCACCCCCTTTTACATCCACAAAAATGATGGCCCACCCCCTCCTGTACCTTAAAACCAGTCCCTTTATAGCGTCAGATGAATTTTACAGTGCCTTGCTCAAATTACGGCTTAAATTTCCGCTCTTGTGATTTATCCATTTCCAAGTGCTTTGCACCATGGCCGCTCAATGGATGCTGAGGGCCTGCGGTGAGCATACAATCACAATAGGCCGTTCCGTAGTTTTTGTTTGCTTCCATGGTTGTTTAATATTCCTACATTTATTTTATCTTGTTCCATCAAAGAAGCACCCCACCTTGAACAAAAGCGTGTGTCAAGTGTACGAAGTTGGACGGATGGGAGGAGCAGAGGACATGGACGAGCAGGTTAGTTATTAAAGGAGGTTGCGACGAGCAAGAAAACGCTTTTGAGAAGGATGTGTTTATCCTGAGATTACATTATAAACTGCTTTTCAGTTCAAAAAGCCCTTCAAAACTACAGACCAAAGCGGTTTGTAACATCATCTCAGCATGGAGCCATGCTTGGTGCTCTTTAGAATTATGACAATGGGACAAGGATCTACCCATTTTGCCAATTGTCTCCTCCTGTGTTTTATTTTTGAAGCAGAAGAACAGAAATTTACGAGAATATATTTTGTGCTTTTGCATATTTTTTTAATGCGACAATTTGGTGAGGTTTAGGGCACTTAAATTTATTGTTAGTAATGGTCATCAATTTTGATAAGGAAGAAACTAGAGAAAGCTCTTGGGATAGACTGAAACTCAGCCCACATACAGTGATTTTAGACGTTGGAGGGGTGATTGATGACCACTACGCCAGTCTGACTTCCAAGGAGTACAGCATGTGTTTTTCCCCAGATGGTCACCTGTCCAGGTATTAACCTCATCTAACAGGGCTTCACCTTGGAAGACAGCATACATGAAAAAAACCCTGAAGACAGGTTGTGATAGACTGAAATGCAGCCCATGATCACCACATGCAGTTTCAGGAGACTTGTGACCACCTTGCCAATCTGGCATTTGACAGAAGACGTCAGGGCCAGTCAAATTTAAACAGTGATGGTAACATGTGATGAAATCTTTTATACAGGTCACGCATTCTTTTTCTTTATTCTTCTTGCAGGAATCTTCTGATTCAGAAGACGATGATCTTGATGATGATGACCACAGCAATATCGACAGTGATGATGATGACTAAATTTCCAAAAGCCACACAATGTTGTTTTAAAACCAATCCAAGGGCTTATGATTCATGTGATAATCAATTGTTTTCTATGAATCATAACACATTATTTTATATTTTTA
>BLFN01000468.1:1692435-1694935 GCA_014634225.1 Acropora yongei
ACCTGCAGTTGTTACACTCAATAGGTAGGTTTTTTTCTTTTTCTTTTTTTATTTTTCAACATTAATTCAGTTTACAAATTTGACTTGGTCTTTTAACTCCATATTTGTTAGTGTCATAATTTGAAGCAATAATTGTTATTCTGTGATAACTGCGATGATCATGGTTTACTTGATTCCATGATACTCTCTAAGGAATGAGTACTTGTAGGGTAAATAAATAAACTGGTAATAATAATTACAGATTATAGTGATCCAGTCAGCTCAGGGAGGTTTCAAAATGGTAGTATGCAAATGCACTGAGAATGATGAATGGTGTGATGTGAGATTTTGAAATGGCAAAACAAACACTGGACCTTCTAGATGCAGTGATGATTCAAGATGGCACAGACTTGGAACCACATCTTCGTAAGTTTGGCACAGGGCACAGGCAGGCCAACAACCTAATGCAGAAGAGCCTCCTTCCTCTAGGCAATTACTATACACCCATCTCTGAACATGTAGCTCAAATCAAGCTTGTTCAAGACCGAAGCAATGCAATCATCCATATCAACAGCTCCACTCCAGCAGGCCAGACACTCCAAAGATTCCTGCACTACCATTATGGGCAGTGTTATGTTGTGACATGGTTCAACCGAAAGACAAGAGATGTAGTGCAAAATTTAAATATCTGTCACAGTTTTATGTATTAGTTACTGTTTGGTTATTGGTGAATTAGGGACATCTTGATTATTTGGGTGATTTTGAGTTTTTTTTTTTGTGTGTGTGTGTTGAGTAAGCCACAAGGAACTCTTAACCAAAAGACACAATTTAAAAACAGGGAGGATGTTACAATATGTAGTTGACCTGTCAATGGTGTTGCTTATGGCTTTTGATAAATTAGCACAATCGCATGTATCATGTTCAGCTGATTTTTGAGCCTTATTATAATAGCAAAAGTTGCACCCTGACCCTCTGGTAGTGAAACATGGTGTCAGAAGTGACGCGAAGCCCTCTTTCTTGATGAGACTTAGAGACGTGAGTGTGTGATGGAGATTCTCAATAGAATTTTGTACAGCCGTTGCATTGGTAGTTACAGGCGTCCTAACGTTGTGTATATTATGTGCAAAGACATCTGCATGAGGCCTCGGCTTCAATTTTCGATTTTAATAAGGTGGCCATATTTTAACTTTGCGGAGACATTGCAAAAGGAAAAAAGGAAAAGGAACTTTATTTTAGTGGCTAGTCGTTCTAGCGCTGGAGCACTAATTGGGGATACTGTAAACTAAATGGGAAACCGGAGTACCCGAAGAAAACCTCTCGGTGCAGAGCAGAGAACCAACAAACGCAACCCACATATGACACCGGATCTGGGAATTGAACCTGGGCCACATTGGTGGGAGTGCTCTCAGCACTGTGCCATCCCTGCGATTGTTCGGTCATTCTGTGGTCTGCTGATATGCTATTGATTTTGACAACTAAAACCGAAGAAAGGTACATTGCAAAAGAAACTAACAGGCAATAGTTTACAGTCTCTTGCTCAAAAAGTCGTTCTTTGCATTTGCATTTGCATTTGCATTTGATAGATCGATTGATCTACTGGTCGAAGCAGTTTGCAATTGACAGCCGTAACACTTAATACCCGTGACAGCCTTGACAGGTGTTACCGGTTCAGTTGAGGATCCTGAGGTAGAGCCTCTAGGTTGGTGCTGCTTTGGTCCCAATGCTTTGAAAATCTATAATGGTGTGGAATTTGTTTGTGATGAGGAACACAGTATGGTAGAAAATATCCTGGAGAAATTGGATGAATTTACAACTTGCAGTGTGAATGAAAACTATGAAAATATATATTCAATGGAAGAAAGCAGAGGGAAGGCAAATCGATAGAAGCCTACAGAACTACCCTCAGATCTCTCGCATAGAATTGGGCTTTTTTTGTGCCCATTTTATAGCTGATAGTTTACTTAGAGACTGGATTGTCTTAGGCATACATTATACAATAACTAATGCAAATGACTTTTACAAGAAGGCCGTTTGGATCTTACAAAAATTAATACTAAGAGATTTGTGGAAAAGCAGTGATCGAAGCAGCAGCAAAGGCTATCTCAGGAACATTTCTGCATGTAACAACAACGTAATATTATTGACAGGTCAATAATTACATATTGTAACAGTGTCTGCTCATTTCAGATTTTGTTATTTATTCATTTATTTATTTATCCAGGGGCATCCAATTTAGCAGAGCTAGTTTAAATGGAGCCCTGTACCCACCAGTACATTGACAAAGGACAGCCATAACTCTGGGAACTTCATGCCCTACTCTTTTGAAAAAGTGTGTATGTTCTTTTAAGTCCCATATTGAACTTATAAACATGGAAGATATCTGTGAGACAGGGCCTAATTGGCTTATAGTCCTTATCCAAGAAGACTTGAAAGTCTAACCATTTGCAGGGGTAATTACAAAGGCAGCACTTTCTCATCAGTTATCTTAAGACCCTGATTAGTGGTCTGGCCAGAGTTAACT
>BLFN01000468.1:1724935-1729938 GCA_014634225.1 Acropora yongei
AAAGGTAGAATCCTTCTCTTTACCATTTTCTGTGAAAACATGCTCTACCTTTTAATGCTTAACTGGATGTTGCACATTTGTGTATTTATTTTCTAGTCAAACACCTGTCTGATCGCACGGCTTTTGTCAGAGATCTACTTGGACCTTATGAATCCTCTTTCCGGACGGTCGATGCAACGGACCATCACCCCATTGGTAATTTTTTTTTTACAATTAACTTTGAGTATAGCTGAGCTTACTTTCTCATAGCACAGACCTTAAACAATGGCGAGGTTGGCCGGCGTATTAGGGCGTTTTATATCTGAGAACGAGAATGAAGACGAGTCCAAGTTTGTTTGTTTGGTCGTAGTCCACAAGCATAGTTGTCCGTGAGACACAACACAAAGTGTAAACTTGTTGTCGGCCACTCATCGACAAATGAAATTTTGAAGGAAAGTTATCTTCATAAGAATGAGATTTACAACAGTGACTTTTGTCCGGCACTGACAAAATCTGGATTGGATCATCGGATCGGATCACATCTCGAAAAAAAAAACACAGGGGAAAAAAAAGCATAAGAAAATAATAATTTTAATTTAGAATAGTTTTAATTAAAATAATTTTAATTTTAATCAGCAATCTTAACTCACATCAATAATAGACCAATAGAAACAGGAACAGTAGCTCAAAAAATTGTTTGTTTGGGTAACTAGCCTTTGCAAACTTTCCTTTCGTGGCTGTTATGATAATCTATTATCTCACATAATAACAGACTGAATGGGAACCAAGCTATATCATTTCTTTTTTTAAATTAACAGGAACAATAGTAGAAAAAAATAATTTGTTTGGCCTATAATCGCTTTTGCAAATTTTTGTATAATTTACCAGTAATTAACAGGAATGCGTACAAAACAAAGGAGGCACAAAAGGGGTGTTAATCTAAAATGGGCTGTTCAGGCCTTGACGTAAAGGTCAAAGTTTCTTCAAATCTAACTTGTGAAGTGAAATTGTTTTAACAACGCGTCTTGTAACATAGAATCATTTCTCCAGCAGTGCGACTTCTAAAGTAAATTAATCCAGTGATGTGACTTGTAGAGTAAAATGAATCCAGCAATACAACTTGTAAAGTAATATTCTCCACACAACAATGCAGCAACTCTGTCACTTGCCTCCAAGCGGGAACATTCTTTTGGCTTGTCAGGCAAGACGTCATGTATTTTAGTCTGACTGCACTGTTGATGTGACCTCACCTAGCGAGTAAACTGAGGTTTCTTTTTAGCTAATCGGTAAAAAAAATTCCCTCAAACGTAACTTTTCAATGAGCAATTACCTGAGTTAACTTTAAAGTAAGCATTGGAACAGTATCAGAAACCTTTACTCAGAGATTCCAAGAGCGGTTGAATTTTCTTTTAAACAACTTGAATTTCTGTCAGTTTGGGTCACATTTTCCTTTGACGATTTTTTTGTTTTATTTTATTATTATTTTTATGATCATTATTTTTGCGATTCAATCCAGTGATCCAATGCGATGATCTGATCCAGGCTTTGTCGACGGTTACAACACAATTTTTTCCCCGTAAAAACATCTTGAAAAAAAGCCATGGTTATAAGAACTCCAAAAGGCGAGGACAAAATCAAAGTACCAGGCCTGTCGTGGACGAAGCTCATCTTACCTTGATTGAAAAGATCATCTGGGTGATGGGAGTCCTGAGAAGGACTGTTTTTTGAGACTGATGTTTCGACAACCTGTGGGGAAGCCATCCTCAGAGTCAAGTGATAGTCTTAATCTGTTGAAAATTCTAAAACCCTTGTGAGCGATTTGATTGGTCAGTTTCTGCACTGTCCACCATTTGATAATTTTTGCCATATTCTTGTCCCAGACCATTAATTTGCAGAAAATATTCTCATGAGCATGCGTGAGAGCTTGAGATAATTCCTGAATGTATGGGTCTCATGCGAGATGCACGAGACTTGGAGTGTCTGACTTGGAAGAACAATAAAAAGAAGAATTAATGGCTAAACAAGAGAAAGAGTAGATACTAAGAGGGTGATGACGTGGCGAGTTTCAGCCCAGTTTCTGAAAGAAAGAAATCTTCTTGAAATGAAAGTGGCTGAAAATCGCAGCCCAGTTTCAGAAGCTTGACAAGGATTTTCAGTTCGGGCAAACAAGTTGAAAAATCCATGAAAAGTCCATGTGATCAAAATGAAATTTGTCATGTAATTGCAACAATATTTGGCTACGTACCGTAATCAGCTCCCTAAGGGTTGTGTCTTTCATGGATATGACATTCATATTGCTTTTAATGGTGACACTGAGAAATTGTAGTGTTTACATAATACAATAGTAGCCATTTTCTTCAACAGTAACCATTGACGTGAAGAAAAAGATCTTTGACTTGTGTACAGACATCACTGACTGTTTTGTGGCTGTTATTGAGGTACAGTTATTTTGGTCAATTTTTTTTATCCATAATGTACATAACAAAATTACACAGCAACTTCCGGTTCAGAAGTGACAGATGTACTAATGCCACCAAAAGGAGTCAACAAGTTTCACGCCACCGAAACAAAAGATTTGGTTGGTTCTTACCCAAACTGTATTGTTCAGTAGCCAATCAAAAGAGAGTTATCGCACATTCGCCACAATTATTGTAACTGGCACTGAATTACTATATTTTCTCTGAATTTACTCTCTTTGTGAGCTGCGCTCAGCCATTCAGAATCAAGTAATTTTGTTAGGGAATGAAGTAGCGATTGTGATCTCAATTTCCTGTATTTAATTTGCTTGCACACTTTTATCATCCGGAATTCATGCCATTTTCATTTCCCACCATTGGCCTCATATGAATTTCACAGCACTTTGCTCAAATTGCCACATAAATGTTCACTCTCATGACTTATCCCGCACTTTGTGCCGTGGCTGCTCAATGGATTCCAAGGTGAACGTACAATCACAATACGCCTTTCCACAGTTTTTCTGTGTTTTTTTTTTCAGTATTGTCATTTGCGCACTGATGTTATCTTCTTTCATTTAAGGAGGGGGCCGCCTCGGATGAAAGCGTGTGTCGAGTGTACGAAGTTGGACGCATGGGAGGAGCTGAGGATGAGCAGGTTAGTTATTGAAGGAGGCTGTGGTGAGCAAGAAACGAAGCTTCATCCCCAAATAAGTTCAAGTTCCCATTAACCCAAATATTTTCTTTGGTGAGAAACATTTCTATGCCATCTTTTTTTCTCTTGAAAATTTCTTTTTGGATATGCCTAAAAATTTCTCAAAACCAGAGTTCTGTTGTCTCAGGTCATGCGTTTGAGAAGTATGTGTTTATCCTGAAGCGAAGTATGTGTTTATCCCTTCAAAACTATAGCGCAGAGCAGTTTGGGATGTCATCTCAGCATGGGCGCCCTGCGCGGCTCTCTTTAGAATGACAATGGAACAAGTTGCCAATTTTCTCCACTTGTATGATATCTTAGAAGCAGAAGAACAAAAGTGAATGAGAATTTGTATTTTGTGCTTTTGCAATTTTTTATTTATTTATATCTTTTATGAGAGAACTTGGTGACGTTTGGGGTACTTTGTTTGGGGTACTTAAGTTAATGTTAATAATAGCATGTGTGGTCAATTTTGATGAGGGAAGAAGTCACAGAAAACCCTCTGAGGTGCATTAGGGTAGACTGAAACACCACCTACATGCAATAATTGTAGAGGTGGGAGCGGTGGTTGATGAGCACTAGGCCAGTCTGGCTACCCAAGGAGTACAGCATGGGTTTTACCCCAGATGGTCACCCGGCCAGGTATCAATCCCGTCCAACATGGCTCAACTTTAGAGAACAGCAATCACAAAGAAAACCCTGGAGTCAGGTTTTGATATACTTAAACTCAGTCCACATGCAATGCCTGTAGAGGTGGGAGAGGTGATTGCTGATCACTTTCCCAGTCTGACTTCCCAAGGAGAACAGCACAGGTTTTTCCCCCGATGGTCAACCGTCCAGGTATTTACCTCTTCCAACAGGGCTTAACTTTGGAGGACAGCTTGCATGGAAACCCTGGAGTCAGGTTGCAGTAGACTGAAGCACAGTTCACATACAATCAATTTGGGCGGGAGATTTATGACCACCACGCCAATCTGACATTTAACAGAAGACATTTGGGCCAGTGACAATTCAAACAGTGACTGTAACATGTCTTGATAGTTTTGAGACACGTCGCACATTCTTATTTTTCTTCTTTTTTTCTCACAGAAACCTGACAGTTCTGAGGAAGATGACAATAATGATGATGATGACGACGATAATGATGATGATGACGACAGCGATCGTGATGATGATGACAGTGACAATGATGATCATGATGATGACGACGTAGACAATAACAATGGTGATGTCGACAGCGACACAATGGTGTTTTAAAACTAGTCCAGGGCTATGGAGTCCAAGCTCTGCACAGTATTAAATTATTTCGAAAATTCTGAGAAAAATACATATCTTTTCATTATATAAAGGGCAATAAATAGTTGTTAAAACAAATCAACAAAAGGGTTCATATTGTAAAGGAAAATTTTACCTCAAACAACCGGCATTCACCAAGTGCCTTTTATCACTGATCCGAAGATATTTCTATTTTAAAGACACAAGACTTCAGGGAAGAATATTATGAAAAAAATGAATGTGGAGTTCATTTTGCAGAAACAAAGAAATGACCCCAAATGAAAGAAAGTAATATATTTATTCAATTTCTCAAGATCATACTGAGTGTTGGTCATCAGAGCCTACAAGTAGTTTATTATTTCTGTTAGACATACATCTATAATTGAGAAACGTCATATGTTTGAGAGTTTACCTATCTTCTTAGAGGAATCCAAACATATTTGGAGTGTCCTAAGTTTATTCACAAGTTATTGCTTAACCTTAATTTACAATAGGCTAAACTCTACGCAAATTTTGATTTTTTGCTATCTGTGATCTGTTGGAGGTATCTTATTGCAATAATTTGTGACAGATAGTGTTTAAAACTTGAATTCACTACTGGC
>BLFN01000468.1:1817941-1822941 GCA_014634225.1 Acropora yongei
CTAAGAATGGTAATTCACGCAATGTAATCTTGACAAAATAATTGCAATGTTATTACCATTTCGGTTTCTTTTACGATGTTCGTTTTTCCAAATTGGAAATCACGGAGACCAAACAATTTGTCTGTTTAGCTGAGCTTCAACTGAGGATGACAAAGGCGTACTTCCTGTTTCTTTCGCTTGAAAACGCGTTCAATACCAAACTGATGTGTCATCCACTTCAGTCACATTTCCTTTTGTATTGATTAGTTATATGAAAATTGAACTTCTGTTCATACACTCAATACCAACCAACACCCAATATTTGTTTCCGATACGTGTTAAAACCGCAGCCGTTAGCCAAACCTTCCAGTTCGTACGTATACTGCTCAATTTTTTGCCTGGTTCTACCCTTTTATTTTGAAGATTACGTCAAGTTTAAGAATAAAGAAAGAAATTGTATATTTTTTTCTCTTCCTATAGCTTTCCTAGTTATGAAGTGAGATGTTATCCATTGGCTTATAACGTGGAAACATCGAGATTAGTCTCATAAAATTTTGCATAACTGTGTTTGTAAACTATAGTGAACTCCAAGGTTTGCTTTTAAAACACTGAATTTGAAACGCAAAGAGGAAGCTCTACTTCCGAATTATGAATGGGAGTTTTATTACATGAGTCTTCCGATCTTTTCATTGGTAAACATTCGTCTTTAAATGCCCTAAAGAAACGTTGAAACAATGATGCATTTGAAGCTCTTTTTTTTCCGACGAGAAGTGCTGATTTGAAACTCCTTAACGGTTGACATTTTGTCTTAGAAGTGAAGATTGTTAAAAACAACAATGTTGTTGTTAACGGGTATCATATAGCTTACCTGAATTACTAACTGTTACTGTCTGCGGAGGCTGAATAATTATTTTCATCGAAGTGTAACAATATCATGGAATTGTTTCGTTTCAGTAACCACGACAGAAAACTTAGTTGGGCCTGTGTAGAGGTTTTGTCAGTTTAGGTTTATGGTGTTCGTTCGGCTTGAGAAAGAAAAACAGAGATCCTTAGTGGAAAAAGGTACGGTTGTACCTACTTACGACCAACGGTGAACTTTTTCACCTTTTTTCGGCTAACAGTTTGAGTTTTTGTCCGTTTTACGGCTAACGACACCAGTTTAAACTTACGTTGTTTCAGTTCTCTTGTGGTTAGAAAATGATCCTTATGTCGTCACATATAACTAACGGTTTTTCGTATTGAGCTTTTATGCCAAAGAGAAGCAGCGCTTGGATGACATAATGGCTATCATTCATGGGCAATAAATACTCCTGAAATATCTTATCAGGCTGGAATAATAAGGAACTGTCATGATTTTAAAGATTATTGACATAAACAATAGGTAACGGTAAAGGCAGATTTGGGAAATTCTCGCATTTTCTGCATTATCCAAGTTATTTTGGGCTTGGTTTAACTGAACGTGTGCAGGCACACGAATACCCGAGTAAGGAGTTCAAAGGCTCAATATCTAACAGGTCATTAGAGAAACTCAAGTTTTCGACTGTAAAAAGATGTGAGGCTTTGTAATCTTTTGACCCTTGGCAACTAGTTTTACACCAAATTTGCGACTTTCAGTTCCTCACCACATGCAGTTTCTTCAGAAATTAACTGTTCGCTAGAGAAACTTCTCCGGTCCGAAGTCAACGATCTCTGTGATGCAACCGTGGCATTTTGTGCATGACATTTCCCGTGCATTTACCCGAAAGCTAATGGCGTTTTTTGCGTGAATTCATTGGTGAACTTCCGGATCTGACTGTCATAGCAACATTAACCTGACGGCCGAAACGAAACAAAATAGCTTCTTCTAATCCAAATCCTTTGCGCAAGTGTTTTCTATCTTTGTCTGCTCTTTGGGTTTTGAGTGTTGTTTGTACTGAAACAGCTATTCACCAAGAAGTTGCTAAGAGTGATGGATATTAACAAATTCGCCCCCTTCCAACGCGGTCTTTTATTTTCAAGCTTTTTTTTATTCCTTTCTCTTTAATTTTTTTTCACAGCAAGAATTTTGCAGCTGTCATTGTATGTAATTTTAAGATGGAAATGTTGGCGTTGCAAGACGCGTTTGGTCGTTTAACGCCACAAATCAATGCAAATCAATAATATGATTTGTTGAGCGAGTTAAAAAAATCGTGCTGCAGGTGCGGCATACATTAAGTAATTCCAAAATAACAACGTGGAATTTCTTTATTTGGAGTTCTGATAACGAAGCGAGTCTTCCCCGGGTAGTAATCCTGCGTTTTGTATTTCTACATTAAAAAACTGATCGTTCGTGCTTATACAGTTAAAGAATACTTAATGCGAGAGAGATGGAACAATAGCACATAGTTTATTGATTGACAGTTTCTCTGACGTTGCGGTGCAGCTGTGTTCTCAAGAACGCGGCCTAATTATAGAGCCAATACAACCACCCATCCCCTCCCTTTGTTTTCACAACGAACGACGCAGTTTCAAACACGAAACATAAATCGTGACTTGTAGAACAAGTATTTCTACATTCAAAAACTGATCGTTCGTGCTTATCCAAGTAAAGGATACTTAATGGGAGAGAGATGGAACCATAGCACAAAGTTTATGTTTGACATAATCTGATGCTGCAGTGCAGCTGTGTTCTCAAAAACGCGGCCTAATTATGGAGCGAATACCACCCATCCCCTCCTTTTGTAGTCACCGCGATGACGCATTTTCAAAGCAAACACGAAACATAAATGGTGACTCACAGAACAATACTATCCCCAACACAAGTTGGGCTTCTTTCAGGGTAGCGTTCCGTAAAAAATAAAATGGTCGCGAAAAGGAATGTAACGTGTGGAAAATTGAGATTTACGTGGTGACAAGATCACAATCAGAGGTCAGAGGGCCTTAAAACTTTAACCTTTAGTGGTTTGTGATCCATTCTTTTGCAGTTAAAATAAAGTTTTATTCGGTAATTCTTTGCAAAAATATTTCGACATACTTGGAGCTTCATCATGAAAAATATGAGAGAACATTGTGCAAAGGTGAGTAAGAAAAAAAACAAACATTGCTGTGTACAGATGCTGAAAAAAGGAAAGGTGTGATCTTCGAGTTATCTGGCATTAGATACTTAATATTCAAAATTGTTGCCCACAACAACCAAGAAGGCTGAGAATGAAGGGTCCAGTCTCCGAAGTGTGGCACACTTCAAACAAACATTGCTGTGTACAGATGCTGAAAAAAAGTAAGGTGTGATC
Source organism: Acropora yongei (assembly GCA_014634225.1). NCBI lineage: Eukaryota > Metazoa > Cnidaria > Anthozoa > Scleractinia > Acroporidae > Acropora > Acropora yongei. Next base: position 1,821,169 of record BLFN01000468.1, read on the forward strand.
TTCGAGTTATCTGGCATTAGATACTTAATATTCAAAATTGTTGCCCACGACAACCAGGAAGGCTGAGAATGAAGGGTCCAGTCTCCGAAGTGTGGCACACTTCAACGATCAGTGCGCAGGAAAATGTGAATTACATTACTGACAATGTAAGAACCGCAGGCTCACAGATAAATTGCGAAGTTCATAGACACTTAACAGAGACGACTCACCGAGAATTTTTACTGACCCCAAACAAAATGACTTTTCTTTGACTGAGCTCCCTTTCGGTTTAGTGGTTGGTGAAACCGAACTTGACAAATGGTACCGATTCTCGTTATTTCGCTACAAGACACAAGTGCGGGTGTTAATGTTTCACCGACTTAGAAGGAAAACTTTTCGAACTTCAAAGCTTTCGGTTTGCATTAACAGGTTGCATCATTAAATTATCTTATCGATTTAATTAACGCATATTGTTTCACAGTTATGGCCACGGTGAAGCGATCCATTGTTGAAAGTAAAGAACGGTTCGGACGAGAGTTCTGAAATGGCGCTGTTTGTGAAATTTGTCGGAGCTGAACTTATTTCATCGACGTAATTACGGCCCGCAATTGTAAAGAGAAAAACGATGCGTCCCTTTGTTGTCGGAAAATTTAATTGTTGACAAACAATGCGCTCTTTAAATTTAGCACGTTCTGTTTTTTGATAATGTTAATTAGCAGGGTATATAAAGGACTGCGTCTTCGTTCGTTTTCAATCAGTTTGTGTACAGCAGTTATAGCGCCAACTTCATCAGTTAGCTGCGATGGAAAGCAATCAGCATCACTCAGTTGTCGATCTTGTGAAGTGCCGTGTTCGCTCTGCGCATGTCAAAAGGTCTCAAGTCAGCGGTGCAGTCTCCAACAAGCCCCTCACTGACTTTTCCATCCGAAGTATCCTGGGTCTAGAGAATAAGGACACAGACAATTCAACATTACACGGTGAGTTACACTTCTTGTGAATATAATAGTAGGAAACTCGGTCATTTTTGCTTAAGTTGTTTCAACTCGCCACATTGGCTTATTTTAGTTCTAAATTCGCTCTTCTACACAAACTTTCTCACCATGGACTTTCATCAAGTCTAAAGGTTTTTCTTGGCTTTTACTGTACTGAAATTATCTAGCCTACAAATTCGCTTTTCGGTTGTTTGGCATACGGTCAAGGTGAAATCCGGCGAGGAAGAAAGGCTCGTCAAAGTTGAAAGTGGATGGTCCAAATAAGTTTTGTGAAGGCTTGTCATTTTATGTCTTTGGTCACATTCACAATTTGACTCAGACCAATTCCGAGTTTCCCTCGTTCTCTCTTTTCAAAGTGCGAAACTTTTGTTTTGGTAACTGCTTCTAAATTTCAATATGAATGAAAAATTGATCTCCGCACTTCGACTCGTATTATTTAAAGAGAGACTGAAGGGAACTTGGAAATGGCCAATTGCAAGTAAAAACCCTTGTTCTCGTTCTTTTCTTCTCTCTTTAACTCTTTCAGAACGACACAGTACAGCCAGCTCTCCATTGTCACCTTCCCCTGACAGCGCAAGTTCTGATGCCAGCCACAGGCAAGGAAGTCCAGTGTTGACTCCTTACTCCGACACCACAAGTTCCAAACCGATCGAGTGCCGAACGCCACCGAAAAGCCAGCGAGGAAGAGACGAAAGCGGGCGACCTTCACGCAACGTGAAAAGATGCAGCTGGAAATGGCGTTCAGACATCAACAATATTTGATAGGAGACGACGAAAAGGTGTTGGCACAGCGACTGGGGCT
>BLFN01000468.1:1848931-1851431 GCA_014634225.1 Acropora yongei
GAGGCCAATTTCGGCTATTTTCAAAATGCTCTCATTTCTCTAAAATTAGGTGTTTGTTAAAGCCGTTTTTTGCATAGAACAACTCTAATGTGATTAATGTGATTGTAGACTCGTTTATCGCACCTTTTTGGAATTTTTAATTTTTGACCAAAAGTGGCTATTTTGCAAAGTCTATATCCCTTGCTTCGAGGCCAATTTTGGCTTTTTTCAAAATGCTCTAATTTCTCCAATATTAGGTGTTTTTTTGGAGCCGTTTTTCGCATACAACAACTCTAATGTGATTGTAGAATCGTTTTTGGCACCTTTTTGGAATTTTTAATTTTTGACCCAAAGTGGCTATTTTGCAAAGTCTATAGCGTTTGCCTCGAGGCCAATTTTGGCTACTTTCAAAATGCTCTCATTTCTCTAATATTGGGTGTTTTTTAAAGCTGTTTTTTGCATAGAACAACTCTAATGTGATTGTAGACTCGTTTTTCGCACCTTTTTTGGAATTTTTAATTTTTGACACAAAGTGGCTATTTTGCAAGGTCTATAGCCCTTGCGTGGAGGCCAATTTTGGCTATTTTCAAAACGCACTCATTTTTCGAATATTAGGTGTTTTTTGGAGCCGTTTTTCGCATAAAACAACTCTAATGTGATTGTAGAATCGTTTTTGGCACCTTTTTGGAATTTTAAATTTTTGACCCAAAGTGGCTATTTTGCAAAGTCTATAGCCTTTGCCTCGGGATTAATTTTGGGTATTTTCAAAATACTCTCATTTCTCCAATATCAGGTGTTTTTTGGAGCCGTTTTTTGCATACAACAACTCTAATGTGATTGTAGAATCGTTTTTCGCACCTTTTTGGAATTTTTAATTTTTGAGCCAAAGTGGCTATTTTACAAAGTCTATAGCCTTTGCCCCGAGGCCAATTTTGGCTTTTTTCAAAATGCTCTCATTTCTCTAAAATTAGGTGTTTGTTAAAGCCGTTTTTTGCATAGAACAACTCTAATGTGATTAATGTGATTGTAGACCCGTTTATCGCACCTTTTTGGAATTTTTAATTTTTGACCAAAAATGGCTATTTTACAAAGTCTATATCCCTTGCTTCAAGGCCAATTTTGGCTTTTTTCAAAATGCTCTCACATCTCCAATATTAGGTTTTTTTTGGAGCCGTTTTTCGCATACAACAACTCTAATGTGATTGTAGAATCGTTTTTGGCACCTTTTTGGAATTTTTAATTTTTGACCCAAAGTGGCTATTTTGCAAAGTCTATAGCCTTTGCCTCGAGGCCAATTTTGGCTATTTTCAAAATGCTCTCATTTCTCTAATATTAGGTGTTTTTTAAAGCTGTTTTTTGCATAGAACAACTCTAATGTGATTGTAGACTCGTTTTTCGCACCTTTTTGGAATTTTTAATTTTTGACCCAAAGTGGCTATTTTGCAAAGTCTATAGCCTTTGCGTCGAGGCCAATTTTGGCTTTTTTCAAAATGCTCTCATTTCTCTAAAATTAGGTGTTTGTTAAAGCCGTTTTTTGCATAGAACAACTCTAATGTGATTAATGTGATTGTAGACTCGTTTATCGCACCTTTTTGGAATTTTTAATTTTTGACCAAAAATGGCTATTTTACAAAGTCTATATCCCTTGCTTCGAGGCCAATTTTGGCTTTTTTCAAAATGCTCTCATTTCTCCAATATTAGGTTTTTTTTGGAGCCGTTTTTCGCATACAACAACTCTAATGTGATTGTAGAATCGTTTTTCGCACCTTTTTAGAATTTTTAATTTTTGACCCAAGTGGCTATTTTGCAAAGTCTATAGCCTTTGCCTCGAGACTAATTTTGGCTATTTTCAAAAAACTCTCATTTCTCCAATATCAGGTTTTTTTGGAGCCGTTTTTTTGCATACAACAACTCTAATGTGATTGTAGAATCGTTTTTCGCCCCTTTTTGGAATTTTTTATTTTTGATCCAAAGTGGCTATTTTGCAAAGTCTATAGCCTTGGCTTCGAGGCCAATTTTGGCTTTTTTCAAAGTGCTCTCATTTCTCGAATATTAGGTGTTTTTTGGAGCCGTTTTTCGCATACAACAACTCTAATGTGATTGTAGAATCGTTTTTGGCACCTTTTTGGAATTTTTAATTTTTGACCCAAAGTGGCTATTTTGCAAAGTGTATAGCCTTTGCCTCGAGGTTAATTTTGTTAATTTTCAAAATGCTCTCATTTCTCTAATATTAGGTATTTTTTATAGCCGTTCTTTGCATAGAACAACTCTAATGTGATTGTAGACTCGTTTTTCGCACCTTTTTGGAATTTTTAACTTTTGACCAAAAGTGGCTATTTTGCAAAGTCTATAGCCTTTGCTTCGAGGCCAATTTTGGCTCTTTTCAAAATGCTCTCATTTCTCCAATATCAGGTGTTTTTTGGAGCCGTTTTTTTGATACAACAACTCTAATGTGATTGTAGAATCGTTTTTCGCACCTTTTCGGAATTTTTAATTTTTGACCCAAAGTGGCTATTTTGCC
>BLFN01000468.1:1911060-1913560 GCA_014634225.1 Acropora yongei
TTCCTCTTCTTCTTCTTCTTCTTCTTCCTCTTCCTCTTCCTCTTCCTCTTCTTCTTCCTCTTCTTCTTCTTCGTCTTCGTCTTCGTCCTCTTCCTCTTGTACACAGGAGAAAGTGCATTTATAATTTCACATCTGTTCTTGTGAAGCAGCAGCAGAGAGCATTCTTGAGATTCCTACGAGTGAATATTCTTAAATTTACCTTGAATGTGTCTCAATTGAAAACAAAAAGATAATTTAATGGTGACGAGAAGCACAGCTTTGACATTGACTCTTCGATTTCGTGAGTGGAGTTTTCTGGAAAGCTCTGTCCAAAAATGTGCAAAGTGGTCCTAAATTACGTCACGAACTTGTATTTGTCTTGTTTTGCAATTTGTTTACCTCTCCTGTTTTGTTTACTTTTTTCTTACAGGCGAAGATGCTTACGAGAACGTTGAACAGGCCGCTTCAAGGAGCACATTGGACCGCTTCAAAAAGATAATAAAAAACACTTCCAAGGTTATTTAACAATATGCCTCATTTTATTTATTTATTTTTTTTGGACGTTATAAAGTAGACCATATATTTGGATTATGCGCCCGAGAGAGAATAAGCTAAACAGAAAAGGATAACTGAAACCTCGTTACGAAATTTGACTTATTGATAGCTGTCATCTTGGCTTCCCATTGTTATTACTCTCTGGAATATTTTTGCATGACTTTTGCATTTTTACTGTATTTTTTTAGAACTCTCTTCCAAAGCTTTTATCTGACTCTTTACCAAGCTCTTTGCAGTTTCCTATAACAAGAAGCAACAGCTCTGGAAGTGGAGGTTAGACAACTTGGTATTTTTTTTCTTTTCGTGTCGATATCGTTTCGCCAATAGTCCACTTTTCACAATCCTCTCTTTACGTTCCCTGCGAACTGCCGTCAACTTTGTTTGGCGCAGTCGATGCAAATCTTCACGGGGAAACTTATCGAGCACTGGGGATGATTGGAAGTGGAATGGTTAGTAACAAAATGCCCCACTCCCTACCGTCTTGGTATATTTGTTGCTCTCCTCTGATGGCACTGACTGCTGCAAACGAAGAAGACAGCAGTTCTCGCTTGGAGGCCTAAGATCGCACGGGAATATGGGATGCCGAACACTATGGGTTATTGATGTTTGGTTTACAAGCACTGACTTGACCTCTGTTGTATATACAAGAAAACCGCTTTGGCAGACCCGTCACACTGAACCCAATTAATACGGGAAAATTAATTATTTTGTATGAAGCGGACACTTTGTAACGTTTATTGTAAGCAGCAATCTAACTGAGCTGGGGACACCTTGTGACGTTAATTCTAAGTAGCAAAATCTCATTGAGCATGGGACGCTTTGTGACGTCTGCTCAAAGAAGAAATATCTCATTAAGCGGTCGCACTTGACATGAAATTGTTTTTAGTGATTGGTGTTGTTATTTTCTTCAGCTTCAGTGTCAAGACATTTTGGCGACCTCGGTGAGTCAGTTATCCATTTTTTACTTGGTTAAGCATTCAACAACAATTTCACTGTTCTTAGCTCATAACTGGTCAACAAAAGGAAAGTTGGTTCTTGATTCAAAATCAACAACATTCCATATAAACCGAAAAGACAACATCAAATGACTTTTACTTTTGCCGGAAAAAAAGCTGCCCACATACAAATTTGGGGGCTTTGTGGAATATACATTGCGTCCAAACTTGAAAAAGTTGGCCAAGTTCAGTCCATTTGCATCTTCGCCATCCTAAGTTATAGCTGACAAAAATTGAATGCAGTGTGTTAAGAAAGTTCTTTTAAAGGAAACGTGAGGCCTGGTTTCCATACGATTGCAACGGTCGCGGCACAACAATCGCAATGATCGCTGGGATCGTTGTGATTGTATGGAAACCGTACGCTCGTTGCGATCATTTGGAAAACATTGATCGCAGTGATCGTTTTTTTTTTTGCGATCGCTAAGGAAACAATCGCTTTAGAATCAGCTTTCTATTTCCATTGATTTTATAAAGCATCTTTAACTAATAAATCAGCATAGTGGCTCCTGAACTTCTTTGAATGGTTCGGCTCCCGTCAGTCTCCTACAGCTCAGTGGAAGACCATACGAGCAGTGATCGGAACTTCGTGATTTTTCCGGGTTTCCGAAGGAGTACTCCCCCCCTACTGCGCCGCCCCTGTATGTTTCCAGCTAATAATCCTCACTTGTTTTGTTTTTGTTTTTTGTTTGCAGGTTTCGGCAAACGCGTGGGTCAGCCGAAAGGACCGCGGGCCCACCCACGTCACTGGCCGCAAATGAATTTGTGAGAAAAACATTTCAGTCATATTTTATAGACTTTCGTGAAATTGAATCCTGAACGAGACACAGTAACGGTCTAAAAAAAAACAGTTAAGTAAAGCAGATTTTAACGTGATGTGTTGCACGTGCAGCACGATTATTTTTCCGCATTCAACCAATCAAATCATTGGTTTGCGATGTTGACGTCGTCGTTGTCTTGGTGATTTCTTAAAC
>BLFN01000468.1:1923560-1925975 GCA_014634225.1 Acropora yongei
TATAAGATATATTGCTCTGGAAGGAAACCGCTGAACTTTAAAGTTGACACAAAATTAAGATAAAAAACCTCTCAACACTACCGCATCATAGAATTCTAGAAAAAAAATCCAAAACATTTGTAGATATCTTGAAATTTTGTAAATATCCTAAAGTGCTCTAAATATCTCATAAAATATCAGGATGTTTGCGTTTAGGCCAACAAAAGTCAAACTTATTTCACGCGTGTCACATTGAAATTTATGAATCTCACATTGTTGGTTTACGATCAATGGCTTTGTTTCATGTACCTGGAGTTCTTGGTCAATTTTGCGGCTCACGAAAACGGGTTTGATATTGACGTGCACTTTTAGGTTGAGGTCTTCCGCTGTTTCTTGACAGTACCCACTAGGAAATGGCTATCAGTGGCAAGACCACTCGGGTTATGTCTCCTGTTTCTTTGGGTAAAGGCTGCAGGTGACCAAAATTTGAGTGAATGAACGGTTTGATGGTAGAATTAGTCCGGTGTTGCAGGAAAGTCAACCGTGAGAAAACTGTCTTTAATCGGTTACACTCTTCTGAGAACTTCTATTGAATATGCCCAGAGGAAGATAATCACTTTGCTTCATCAGGAATAGTTGGCAATAATTCTCGTCTGCAACGATTGTCCACATGACTCTGGTAGTGTAAGAGTTGACCTGTGTTTGTAGCTTTCACGTAAACCTTTGTTTTAACCCGAGGGGATCGATTTTTTTTAGGAGTTAGACACCAAGAAAATGGAGTATTCATTGCTTTCAATTTCCATCGTAAATTAAGTCAGAGGATTTAATTTTATATTTTTCCCTTCCAGCAAGTATGTTAATTTTAGCGCAAACACCGCTTTACAACTACTTGTTAGAATAATTTGCCCACAAGTTTTCTTAACAATGGCGTCATCATGACTCCAAAAGGTCGGATTTTGTCACTCGTTTCTCCCTTGTCTTTGATAGGTGTTTCCAATAATAATGATAGTCTGTTAAATAAAGTAATCGCACAAAAGGTCGCAAACACCACTTTAACTACTTGTTACAATTTACACTTTGCCCACAAGTTTCCTTGACAATGGCGTCATGATGACTCTAAAAGATCGGATTTGTCATTTGTTTTTCTTTGTCTTTGATAGTTGTTTCCAATAATAATGATTATATTGAACTTGGTGTGATAAGTTTAACTAATTCAAAATGTTTTTAAAAACCTTTTTTATGAGTTTTGGTCACCGACACCTTGCCATATGAGTTTTTGCCGGCGTTAAATATTTGATGACCAGAAACGATTTCGTGCTCGGATTACGTGTTAGATTAACCATTTCAGTTGCATGTTGGACGAGACATTCTATTCCGTTTAATGGTATTACCAATCAAAATGACAGAAAAGCCTGCCATTGATCTCTTTTACTTTTTCGGTAGTGATCTAAAAATGCAAAATGTGACGTTTTCAGTTTCACATGACGGACGAAATACTACTACGCTGGTCAGTGTAGGTCATATATGCTCATAATTTGTTACCATGCCGTGATTGAAAAAGGCAATCGTATCTCATTCACCTTCTGGTGGCATTTAAAAATGTGATTAATTTTCGTTGAGTTGGACAGCCAATCATTGCGTTTGCTTTATCCTAAACTTGAATTAGAATGCTTTTGTTTTTCATTCTGTAGCCAGAGATTCGAAAGGAAACTCAATAGTTTTCTTAATCCTTTTCGAATGAACGTAAAGATGACTTCCCTCAACATCGTGACTTAATCTTCTATTATTTATTTTGACCATTTCGATGGCTAACGCGCAAGCCAAAATACGTATTACCAACACGGACATGCTGGAGAGAAGGTTAATAGACAGAACAGGGGGAAGAGAAGCTTAATAGAGCTTGTTCGGAAGTTAGACGTTCAGTGCCACTTACTGTGTTCATAAATATTTTCTAACTTCAGGGCAACGAGTTTTCGCAGTTCAGTATCATTGGATATGAACATTAATTATCGATTATTTTTCTCATGGCTCGATTTCCTTTTTTCTTCCAGGCTGATAACATTGAATAAGCCCCTCTAATTAGCAATTTTCTGAAGAGCTAGGGGAATATTAGAATTAATTATCCCTTGCGGAATATTCCCCTACATGCATCGCGTTTAACGCTCGGATAAACAAGACCACAATCTTACTTCAACGGCGTTACGTCTATTTTGCCTAAACTGTTATTGCACCGTCACATAGAACAGTTTTCAAATGACTGTCGAAAGTAATTACGCGATTGCGATTGCTACGCTTAGTGATTGGCTTAAAAGTCTCGCGCCAGTTTTAAGCCAATAGAGCGGTTTTCAAATGACTGTCGAAACACCAAAATCAAAGCAATTACTCCGACCAATCACGACAGGGGCAAACAGCGCGATGAGCCAATCACAATTCCTA
>BLFN01000468.1:1968558-1970858 GCA_014634225.1 Acropora yongei
CATCTGCAACGCTTACGTTTGGAAAGGATTTTGATATGTACTGTTTGTATGGAGTAGAGTTTCATTAGCAAGGAAACCATCTTGGGCGATACACTCGCGATCGTATCAAACGTCTACTTTTTTGCCGCTGAAAACACACTTCTATCTTCTTTGTTTGATATCAAACAAGGGATTTTCTTTAATTTCTTCTTTTGTGTTTGAAGGGGTTGTCCCTAACGCCGCCCTAAAAGGTCTTTATGCCAGAAGTACATGCAACACGAGCAAAGAGAAAACATTTTTAAACTCTTTCAGCACAAATTAAAACACTCTTGAAATGTTTCGGCAGTACAACAAAAATGTTTTGTTTTAACTGTTTGTAATGAAAAAGCTGTCTTTAGGGAAGCTAGATTAACAAAGTTATTCGTCTCCACTGAGTTACTTATTCCACCCACCTAAATCAGAGAGAAACATTTGGTTTATATTTCTTTGAAGCAAGCGTAACATGTTTGAGTGGCCATTGTTCATAGTTACGTGCGCCCCGTCGATTTGCTCAGCGAAGCTATTTCAAAGTGAAACGTGTTCTGCTATTGAAAAATACTGTTTATTTATAACTTATTTTAGCAAAGCTAAATGCATTGCTCAGTATAATGTGCAAATTCTTATTTAAGCCCTTTAAAACGGCGACTGGTTTTGAAATATGTATACGGCAAGCACGTTTATTTTCTTCCTGAAAGAAAAACAACGAACGTAAAAGGTTTTAGGTTGTATTCGCAACAGTGATTATTTTATCTTCTCAAGAAAAAAATGGACCGTTGCCTCAAGCGCTTTCACCTTCTGTTTTTGCGCTATTTGATTATTGTTATGCATTGAATACTATAAAGCCAACAGAGTAGTGTACATTAAAGAGTTCATGTTAACTTCTGGTTTCCACGAGACGTTCCATCTGCATGCTGTGTTCTTCAAAAACCTGGTGTTACAACTCATGTGCAAACAAGTTTATTATTAGCAGACTGAAATGAACAGAAAAACTAATGCAAAAACAGTTGATCGGGGATGTGCAAGCAGATGAGTTTAAAACGAATTTTGGGTGTTCTTTTCATTTTTTGTCCCACAAGTGTTGATGCTGTTGTTTCTTATTATTCAGTGAAATTTCGAAAAAGTTTTTCAAAAGATTTTGACACTTTCTCAGGCAAATATCCGTCTTAAACGATTTTAAAAAAGCGTTTATTTGTTATTTGTCCAAGGGGTTTATCTTTAGCCCATTTGGAACAGAGTTTATGAGTATTTGGGTGCGCCTCTAGAAAAGCTAAAGTTTGTACGACAAGAAATGTAGAACACTTAACTGAAGAACTTAAATACCAAATAGCTTTCGTACATAAGTCTAAAAAACTACATTTTGCATAAACCGATCATAAACAGTACAGTAACTCTCATCTCTTAGAAGATTTAGCAATTCTACAAGTTGAAGTTGAAGTCTTCTCACGGTGAAAACTTTATACGGAGAACCGCCTAAGAGAATCGAACACGCCGTTAAATGCAAGAGTTTTGTTCCAAGATCTGTAGTTTTAAGTCCTGGGAAAGTTGATTTTCTTCATTTTATTACCTCTAATCTAAGCTGAAATCATCTATGATTCCCATAATTCTATTCTCCAACAATTTCTGCTAGTGACGCGTTGCAAAGGACGAATCGAATACAACAGTTTTACGGGAAATTAAAAACGAGTATAGTTACATCGTGGATAGTTCTAACAAAAGCCTCAAGCCACCTCGAAACAACAACACACTGAGGAAGTTCAAAGAAGAGCGGATAAAAACATCTTATCTCTCAAACTTGTGATATAGTTTGCGGTTATTTTCATATCACATAGGTTTCAATTTAGCAAGAAACCACAAGCAAAAATAGTTACCATTGAGCTGCAAATACAAGAAGCACAGAAAAAAAAACACGTCAGTCGTCTTAATTTCGACCTAACTACCTCTCGAAACCAACTGCCGATTCTGCATGGCATGTGTTCTAGCGCCGTGATAAGGATAAGCTCCTACTTCCCTTAATTTGGATCACTCGGGCTTTCTTCTTCAGTTGCAAAATTGGGATTCGGCTGAAACTATCAGCTCCATTTTTTATCCCCAATTTTAGACATGAAGGACTAATAAAATACTCGTCTTTTTCAAACAGACATTTCATTTCTGTCACCGAGGGCTTGCACCCCTCCGATTCGTTAGCTTAATTTACAACGACACTTACACCAACGGAGATCTAGAGGACTCAACCCAGCGCAAAAAAAAAAGCGAAAAAAAAAAAACTAGAAACAAAAAATACA
>BLFN01000468.1:1987098-1989598 GCA_014634225.1 Acropora yongei
CAAATTGACTGACTGACGGACAAATTTCTCAATGTCTCACAATCTGACTCACAAACTGACTTATTGACAAACTAATTGACTAACTAAATGGCAGTCTGACTGACTGACAAACTGACTGACTAATTGACCGACTTACTAACAAACCGACTGACAAACTGAACCTCTAAAAAGCTGATTGACGGACAAACTGCCCGAGTAACTGAATTTCTGACAGACGGACTTACTGACAAACTGACTGACTAATTGACCGACTTACTAACAAACTGACTGACAAACTGACCCTCTGAAAGGCTGATTGACGGAGAAACTGCCTGAGTAACTGAATTTCTGACAGACGGACTTACTGACAAACTGACTATATGACAAGCCGACTGTCGGACTAATCCACTACCTAAAAAGCTTATTGACAATCTGACTGACTGACAAACTGTCTGACTAACTCACTGACTAATAAACTGACTGAAAAACCGACTGTCTGACAAGCCGACTGACGGATAAACTGACTGACTGAGAAACTGACTGACTGACTAACCAACAGGCTGACTGACAAATCGACTGTCTGACAGAGAAACTGACAGACCGACTGATTAACAAACTGCCTGACAAACTGACTGTCTGACTCACTCACTGATCATGAAATCGACTGTCTGACAAGCTGATTGACTGACCAACTGTGTGACTAATTAGCTGTCTCACTGACAGACAAACTGACTGATTAACAGACCCTCTCGTTAAATGGTTGACACACGGAAAACAAACTGACTGATAGACTGTCTGACAAGCCGACTGACGAAAAACTGACTGACTGACAAACTGACCGACGTCCTAAGTGACAGTTTGCCTGACTGACAGACTGACTGAGTGACTGACTGAAAAACTGACCGTCTGACTAACTCACGGACTGAAAAAGTGAGTGTCTGACAAGCCGACTGACTGACAAACCGTGTGATTAACTGGCTGTCTGACTAACTGACAGAATTTGAACTGACTGACTAGCAGACTGTCTCGTTAACTGACTGACGGACAATCTTAGAGACTGAAAAGCTGACTAATCGACTAACTGACTGACTAAAGATTAACTGATTGACAAACCAAATGTCTCGTTAACTGACTTACAGAATGTGTAACTGTCAATCTGACTGTCTGCCTAAATGACTGTTCTACTGACTAACTCACTAAATAACAAACCTTCTCACTGACTGACTGTCTGCAGCTGACTTGTTGTCTCACTGATGAACTGTCCAATTGTTTGACAAACTGACCGACTGCATGACTTACTGTGACCAACTCACTCACTGAGTCAGGGACTGACTTCCTAACTCACTGCCTGAGAGTGTGAATGACTACTTACTGAGTGACTGACTGGCTGACTATTTGACTTACTGATTAACTGACTGACTTATCGACAGGCGGACCAATTGACTAGCTGGCTAACTGGCTGAGTCACCGACCATGCAACAGTCTGAATGACTAATCATCTGGCTATTTGTCAGCCTGACTGACTGTCTAAGCAACTGACTAACTGACTTACAGACCTACTTATTGGATGTTTGATAGACAGACTGATACCACGGACACATTCTGACCATATGACTGTCTTACCCAAGTGATTGACTCAGTCACTGAGTGACTGTCTGATTGAACAACCAACTGGATGACACGTAGATTTATGGGCTCACTTCTTTGACTTGAATTACAGGTCTTCCAAAGATCCAATGATTTCCAAGAGAGGTCTCATCACGGTAAGCTTAGTAACATTTTCCTAAAAAAACTGACTCGAACACTTATACGGAGAATAATAACTGACGAGTCTCTTTTTTTTCTCTAGGAGATGCATCTCTCGGAACGAGAGAAAGGTAACTAAGTTGCAGACGCAACGTCAATTTCATTGGCTTATTCCCTTGTGTTAACATTATCCAGGCTTGGAGGAGAGCCACTAAAATCTTAGTTTTTGTCTGTCGGGCAGATTTTTCTCGTAGTCTTAATTATCTTTTTTTTTTCATATTCTTACAGTGTTAAACCAACTGCTACTGCGGTTGGTGGGCCCCAGAATTGGGGTCCGAAGAATCCATCCAATGCTATTGCCCAGCAGTTTTTAGCTTTGGGAATGCGTCGAGAACGCGTCCCAGCGGATGGACACTGCCTTCTGCACTCATGGCTGAGGGTGAATATTCTCTTTGGTCAAAACACAGCTAGCATCTGACAAAAAAACAATAACAATAACTCGATCTGTGTTGATTCCTACAGGTAGTACAGGCAGAAGGACAGAGATCTGGTCATACGGTCCAGAATTTACTTCAGGACATTTCAAAAGAAATTGAAATGAACATCACCCACTATGGGGCTTTCTTGACGGGACCATGGAGACGCCAGCTCGAGGCCTATAAGACCGAAGGAGAGTATAACAGTGATATAGTAGACGTGGTCATCTTTGCTCTATCAAACCTCTCAGCCAGAGCTTGTCAGCTATATACTGTGAGTTCGGGTAATGTCAAGAAAG
>BLFN01000468.1:2011724-2014540 GCA_014634225.1 Acropora yongei
AGTAAAAAAGTAAAAGTAATGAGGTCTGCCCTTCCTTTTTCAATCCGAGATTTTGTAGTCATTACAGTGCTGGAACAGTCGGTCACCGGACATTGTACGACCAAATTTTGCAAATGACCGGTCAATTTCTCATTATGATTGAACACGATGGCCGAACATCTCACCAGCACATCTTGAGTTACCGGTCATCAGACATCAGTTAAGATGTTATCAGTCAACAAATTATGTCCGGTCCAATTTGAAAATGTTCAACGAAAAGAAACATTTGACATTTGTCCTGTGAATAATGACAAATTATTTCCTGCCCTGCATTATGTAAAATTTAATGGGTACCTTCCACTTTGCCTTGTAAAAATTCTTCTTTATCTGTTCACTAACTGACGCATGAATGTCGACCTCTCGTGCTGTCCCTTCGGCAATCCTAGAAAATAATAAAGAAGAGAGAATAAAAATTAACTATTACGAGAGACACTGCTTGGTTTTTAAAACTCAGTCACTGCGGTAACAGTAACGATTTAACAATTCAACGGCGAAAACAACACATTCATGGATATAGCAGGTCTTTTGAGCGATGACAGAATATGATAGTGTTAAAGATAAGAAAACAACATTGTTTAGGGGGAGGGGGTTCGATGAAAGATTTTGGGGAAGGGAGTTGTCCAAGATTACTTAAAAGGGAAAAGTTTCTAAACCCTTGCGTGGCGCTTACTGTCGCATTCTTTTAAAGAAAAGTAAAATATCAATAAACGTCTACATACCACGGGTGAGCTAGGGCCTGTTTGCAAGTATACCTTCTCTTGGGGTCCACTTGTAACAAACAGGAAATGAAATCTTTGGCTGAAAGCATAGGTTAATAGTTTACTGAGCTTAGTAACCGAAGGACGACTGCAGGATCTTATTTCATAAGCAACCTTTATTGCTCTTTTTTTTCCATTTCAAATGCTTGAACCAATTGTGAATCACACTTGGAACATTTGGTGGTAAGCCTGTGGTGCTGCATGCTAACAGCCCAACCACTGTACGTGGAGAGTGCGTTTTGTAAGAAGTATGAGCAATTGTTGTGTATACATGGCTTATCTTCCATTTCTCTTTAACATACTGCCAAATGTTTGGGCACTTCGATTAAACCTGAACAATACCTAAAGAAAATACGAAAATCATGAATCCTGTAAACTTACCGGAGTCTGAAATATCGTCCCTGAAAAAAAAAGAAGAAGTAAAAACCAGATAATGTTTTTGCACATTTGTCTTGCACATAGTTATGCACACATCACAATGATCTATTCCAAAATGAAAATGAGTATACTATCACGAAATTAATTTCGAAAATCATTCGGAGTCCGAACTTAATTTACAAGTTCTGCCTCGCAATGAAGTTAAAATCTTCGGGTTTGACGATTACGAATCCGACTGCTTGACGGAATGTTCCTTAAATGGCGGTTTGATATCGAAGATCTTACCAGTATGGCGAATCAAACTCGTACTCCCCTCTCATGATCTGTGCAAATAAATTTGCATCGCTGTCGTCGTAGAACGGGGGATAACCACAAAGCCTGCAAAGAAAATGTAATGAACAGCGGTCGTGTAAGAAGGAAGTTTTGCTTACAAGTACACGTCCTCTTCACAATTGCCGCAATTTAAAAGATACTATTCCGAGAAATTCAGACATCCACCCGTAACCACGCGAGTTAAAATTGTTTGCTTTCTAACTTACCAGTTGAATCAAATAAAATATTTTGTGATTTTCACCATAACTGAACATAAGTCGTTTCACTAGCGATCCAATTTTCTCATGTCCAGTTACCGCTCTTGGTCGTGCACGCCTTCGGTCGGTTCGCTCATGTCTAAAAGTCGTTCCGCTAACATTCTTGGCCAGTTCGTGCAAAAAGGGCTATCTGCCATAATTACACAGCATATCTACTCAAGAAGGAAGGCGAATTGTCGAGCGCTGTGAGAACGAAACATCGATATTTAAGATAATTCAGCTTGATCACATGCTTGCATAACGACCTACGACGATTTCTAAAGGACTGAAAACGTGTGCGAAACGACCTAAGGCGATTGCAAAACACCTTGCTACCCCTAGCATGTCACTGGAAACCAAATCGTGTCTGGAGTGATTTCCTCTTCATTCAGTGAGAAACCAATTTTTCTTCAAGCGAGATGTACTCCCATACTCACAAGATGTAACAGATTACACCAACGGCCCAACAGTCAACTGCTTTCCCATAGGGCTTCTGTTTAAGAACTTCAGGGGCTAGGAATTGAAATTACAGAAAAAAGAAAGAAAGAATTCGTCTGGCCGGTTAAACAACCATCTACCACGGACTAGACAAATACTGCACTGGAAGTAGCCTCTAATTTTGGCGAGAGATGAATGAGCGAGAAAAAAAAACAACCCAGAGCAACGATAATTTCACGCAATACCCACGCGTTGCGTGGCCTCTGAGTCTCGCGCAGGCAAAAACTGTCTCGTTTTCTTAGGAAGACCGAGCAATCACGAAAGGATTGTTTTCATCTCAAACCTTGTACCAAAAAAGAAAAAAAGAAAACAACTTCAACACAAATAAAAGCACGACAAGTCCCGTTCGCTACAACAAAATCCTCAATCTCACTTCTTTGCGTGACGTACAAGAGAGTCGTTGTCAAAGGCGATTGCGTGACCGCTTGCGTGACCTACCAACATATCCTGGTGTACCACACGCAGTAGCCATCATACTGCCATCTTCTTCTGTCTTGGATAATCCAAAATCACTGATCATTATTTTAGAATCATCTTCAGGACTGATAAAACAAAAGATGATGAAAGATTTTAA
>BLFN01000468.1:2020007-2030007 GCA_014634225.1 Acropora yongei
CTTATTGCGGGGCTATCGTGTGACAATCACCCAGACCAACGTCCGGATCTTGCTTTCGTGTACAGGACACCCATGAAAAATATCAGAAATGTAGTTAACTGTGTTAGAAGGTGCCACCGTAGCATGAAAGAATCACCTGATCCTGATAAGCGATCTGATCAGCAAGTATGAAGAATTAGCCACAAAGGAAAAAAGAGAGATTTAACATTGAAAGAAAGAGTACGAAATACGCGCATGCGTCCGGTGATACCCAGACCACAGGACTGGGGCCCGTTTCTCGAACGTCCCAAAATTCTTCGGGCCCGAAAAGCCATACAAAAAACTCCGACCCTCTTTTTCGCTAAAGGTGATCTTTTCAGATGCTGTAAAGGGAATAAAAATTAAAATAGCAGCGAAGTGTCGTGCCTCGAGACGCCTTCGTTTTGAAGATACAAAGAGAATTATGTCATCCGAAATGTGCCCGAGAAGTTTCGGGACTTTCGAGAAACGGTTCCCTTGTGCAACGTATTTCCACCTTGATTTAGCCTTTTTTCGACTGAAAGAAATGGAGTTATTGTTCCAAGCAATATTTCTTAAGGTACTAAAATTCGGCATGAAGGAACTTGGTAGGGGTCAAATTCCATTCAGACGAAATAACGAGGCTGACGTTAGGAGGCCTGGGTAGCACTCCGCTCTGACAAAGCGCTAAGGCAGGAAACGTAAATTCCCGTATCCCCTCTCGGTGGAAACTTGACTCTCTTCAAATTGTTTGATACAAATTTTATTGTTCCACTTTTCCACTGACACCAGGGGTGGATCCAGGGGAGGGTAAAAGAGTGACTACCCCCCTTCTCTCTCTCTTAGCAGTCATATGCTCTAGACTTTTTGTTGTTGAAGGTATTTTTTTCGTTTGCTTATTTCTTCTAAGGATGACCAAAGGCGATAATAAAAAATATTTTTGAAAAATATCAAAGCTATGTTTTTATCAAAAACATCATGTAAATTCTATACATAACATTATTGAAAGCGTACCTCAAACGTATCAAAGAAACATAGATAGATATATATATCCAATAGCATACTAGCGCTCGGAAAAGCTCCAGTATTGTTGTGAAGTGATGTATGAAATGTTTCATATATTGAACTGCGGATTTGAAATCAAATTGAGTATTGTTAGTGTTTAATATATTTGAATCCTAAATTCCCCCTCTTCGGGAAATTCCTGGATCCGCCCCTGGACACAACACCACAGTGCTTTAGAAAACTAACCTTTCATTTGCTTCATATTCCCTATGGCGAAAGCTTTTCTTCATCTGAGGTTAAATGTTTTGACTTCAGCAAACTGTAATGTTGGCTAAGTCACTGTCCGAGACTGGCTACTCACAAATTAAAGAAGAGAATTGTCTTCTGAAATATTCATTGCTGCTCGATCAGCCTTCTTTTTCCAATGAAACATTGAGATTTGTTAACCGCAGGAGCCAGAATTGCCAACTGACCTTGTCCAAAATATTTCGATTTCTGAATAATCATGTGACGACTTACGATTTCGTTGCGGTCAGAATCTGTAGGATTTTAGAGTATTCTTCAAAACTGTAGCTTAACTTTGGAGGCCGATTTTCTTTCTCGACGAGACTAAACTGGGCAAATGCCGCCAGAAAAAATAGAACTTCCCCGGACAATTTGAGAAGGAGGATCAAAGTCTCAGAAAAAAACATTAAAACAGATTTAATTTATGGAATTAGAATGTCCAGGTGCGGTTTTTATGATTTTGTGGTTGTTAAGTCGAGTTAAGTTTCAAAAGTGTTTTTCTAACAGCTAGAACACACAATAAGTTTAAAATGCCCTAAAACAAAATTAAAATAATCTCTGGGGCGCCGTATTTTTGGCCCCCGTTGAGATGATAAACATTCTTAATCTTTTTTAAAACAGCGATTATGGTCAGGTTTGTTATAAATGTTTTTCTTCATCTTACCTGAACTTTTGGACTCCGTTAAATACAGATTCTAATTTATCCGGATGGTTCAGTTAACTAAAAACCAACATTTTTGTTGAAAAAGGGATAATTCATCTTAAGCATTTCTTCGAAGATTACTGATTTGAAGGTTTTTCCATTTTAATCCCTAACAGCTTGAGGTGCGCCATGTAGATTGACTTCGATTTCATAGTAGTAGTGTCTTTTTTTTCTTTTCAAACGAGCTAGACTGTTTGCTTCTTTTGATGAGACAACCCCCTTGTTTATTTTTTTTAATGTTTAAGAACATTCGGCTTGATTTTATCGGAATATCCGATAAGGCCTGAAATCTCTTATTCTTCAGTGAGACAATTTAGGGGAATTATCCGTCAAACCATCAATTTGCGCAAAGTTGATGTTTGACAATAAATGACCCTTTAATGACAAATATGTCCCGTATGTCCAGACTTTGACTTAAACAATCTTCTTCGGTGTTTACATAAGCGTTGCTGGATGGGTCCAATTTAAATAGAATGAAGCGGAATATCGCTGACTTCAAACATATAGTATGCACCCTACGCAGTGAGAATCATAAAGTACCATTGATAAATCTTAACAAGATAGGTCACATTTTCGAATTGGAAGGTCATTGCTGATTATAAACAGAATATCGATAATTTGGAGGGCCGATGAATAGAGAATTTGCAAGAAGAACAAGGCTAACACGATCCTTATAATAAATACACATTGAAGCTGCAATAGATGTAACTGTCATCTTGTTTGTCACGCAGCACATTCAAGTAGATTTCATTTCGTGTGTTTTCAAATTGATTACATGCCCTGTGACATAAAAAACCTGTTCATAATCCTACGGACAAAAACGCCGTTGATCTCATAATCGCAAAATGCATTTCTTTATGAGCAAGCACAAGTAAACAACGAATTGTCTTCGCTCTGATGCAAAAAGTACATAGGGAGGAAATTTTAATTTGCATCCCTTTGACGACCTTGGCCGGTCATACACATGTAAAATAACGGCAGACTTTTCCCGTTGATAAACGAAGAGACGATTGTATTGGACGAGAGTAACCACGATATCTGTTAGAAAAACAAAATACTTACCGCCTATGTCGAGGCTTTTTAACTTCGCTAGTGTTTCGTAGTTCGCCGTCCGCATTCGTTGGTGATTTTAGTTCGGCCATTGCCAATCGCTGTGATAAAAAACAAAAGCGGCTGTTTCTAGCCTGAGCGCGAACAATTTGCAAAGGTCCCGGCTTTGAGAATTTTGTTCCAACCGCGCGGATGTCAGTAAACGAGAGTTGGATGTCCGTTTACAAATTGACAGGTGAGAAGCGTTGAGTTTTGTCGCCTTATTGGCCAAAGCTCATTGGTTATTCAAGGCCTATTGTTCTGTTAGGACTGACTTCGTCTGTTTCTGACATAGATCATAGTTTTAGCACATAACGTTTGATTACGCAAAAATCGCAAAAACGACAATGAAAGGAAAGCATTCTTGACATAGCTTTCATTGTTGGAGTAGTTCTTCTCAAAAACAGAACTCAAGAAGTATTTACCAACATTTTTCGCATAAATTCGATCATTTATGATTACGATTCCGTTTACTAAGCCAATAAGACCCCTCATTCTCTCTTTATCCCTTAAGTGTTCTGGCTGAGGCGAAATCCTCTAACATTTTCACACATACTTTAAAGTCTCCGATATGAGCGACGCGCACGCTATGGAGACGTGTTTTGAGCAACATTCATAGCATATAAGCTGCGATAGAAAATCACCACCGAATCGGTTTGAAGTGTTTCTAAGCCAAAGGTGATCACAGTATTCGATGAAAACAACTTATGCAGGTGTTGAAACCTTAAAGGTTTGTTGTGCTCGGCATAAAAAATAGCGAGTTTTCTTTGCTCGTGAAAAGTAAAAGTCAGATTTTGTTCGCTTATTTTTTTTTCTGGAGCCCCGCAAAAGAGAGGTTGCAAGAAAGCCATGAATAAGACGAAATTTTGGTAATTTTTTGCAATTATTTGTCTCGTTTCTATGACAACCTATCAAACTGTCTCCGCTCTCCCCAGGCTCATGTTTTTGAAACTCGGCCTGTCATTTACGCGCAAGCAGTGCCGGGAAATATTCTCATACCAAAGTGTATCCTGGGAGTGTAAGCTAGTTTCAAAATGGCGGCCCGTTTAGTTTGTAGATTTGTCTCTTTGTGCAGACACAATGCCACCAAGGAGTCGGGCTTCACTCGTAAAATGAGTATTTTTACTCGGTACAGAGAGCCTCCAAATGGTTTTCTATTCAATGAGAAGGTAGGTTCTATTTTTTTTTCGCTGTTTTGGACCACGGTAAATATTGTAGATCTATTTTAATGAAACCAGTATTAGGGACCGGACCTTTAGATTCTAGAACGATGACAAGAACGAATACGAGATTTGACTGCCCGTTTTTGGCGAAAATACTTAGAAAATTTACAACCCGGGCGATTAATGTTACTCTTTGTTGGCAGTGTTAGGTTATATATTACTCATTTATTCTTATTGTTGGAAACTGAGCTTTTTTGCTGATTGAAAAATGCCAAACTGCTACCGTGTTCTAGACTTGTTTTGACCTGAAAACATTTTTGAAAAACCTCGTAGTAAAATGTCGACGGGTTTACATGTTTCCCGCATGGTTGGTTGTGCTCCAAGAACGTATGTTCCATTAATGAGTGAAACCCACAAGTGACCAGCAGCATTGACAAATGACCATATGCTTCAGTGAAACAATACATACATTGCATCAGCCAGCTAGATGTGAACAAACCTGATAATGAACGCCTTGTTAGCACACTTAATGCTAGCAAAATGGATTGCTACCCTGTGACAGTATCCCCACCTCTATAATAACTGTCACCCTGTTTTCACAGCCTCTGAAGCCAGGAGAGAAACGCCAATGGGAGGAGTGGGAGGAACCTTGGTACAGATGGTGGTCGCTGATTCTTGTTGTGATGCCGGTGCTGTTTTATTACAAACCAGATACTAAGTGAGTGTGGACAGCTGTTTTACTGCTCTCCTTTGATTTTCAAAGGAAGCATCCTTTGTTCATTGGTCAAAGGATACCCTTTCTTCCATCGTGCCATTGATTTGATTCCAGATTTGATACCATTCCTAGGCTTGATGTTGTTGGTTCTCTACATACATACATTTATACTTGACCTCTCCCCCACGGGGCTTTTCAGGGTCAGTGCAGCTCAACGGGATCGGCCGAATGCATGAAAGTGCCTCTGGCTGCTGCAAACGGTCATGAATGATCCCAGAGCACCGCAGTAAAGTCAGATGTTTTTGACTTGGGTAAAGGGCAGACCATAACACCGGGAAACTGTGCCTTGTCCCCTTGTAAAGAGGTTTTTTTTTTGTCGTCCCATGCTCTTTGATTTTCCCCTTTCATCATAAACTGACATTTTGCTTATATAATATTTATTTTTACTCAGGCCCTAATAGGTGGCTAGCTCTGAAGGGTTTTTGAAGTACTTAATGCATAGAGATTTAACTCATGAATAACTGTATCCATTGTGAACACTGAAGGAGTTAAGCCTAAAAGTCATGCAGTCAGTGTTATATTGCATTTGTCACCCTGCCTGGCCCCAGTTGTTCAACAGGTGGATAGCACTCTCCATTGAAAAATTCACTTTCCACTAGATAACTTTTAGGGACCAAAAAGCCAGCAGTCAAACTATAATCTGCTTGTTTTTTAAAGCTGATCTTAAAGCCTGTATTCGTAAATGGTGGCTAAGTAATTTGTTATTCTTTTGCCTTTATGCATATCATTCTCACTATCGTCGTTAGCACAAACAAAATTCAAAAGAATTTTTGTTTTTGTGATTAGCACAAAGACAACAAAATAATTTCGTGGCCACCATTTATATAACATGTTTTTAATGTAAAAAAGACCAAGAGGATTTCAAAGTTTGATGGCTTGGAGCACTGGTATTGCAAAGGTAATTATTATAAAGGGAATTGTGGCTCCAAAATAGTGCCCAAAAAGTTTCGGAACTTTGAGAAACCGCCCCCAGATTGAATAATCCTACGACATGCACGAAGTGATCTTTGTTTGCTTGTGTTTTTCATGGTTCATACAATCCTGAAAAGTCCTTGAATTAGATTAAGTTCTTGAAAAGAACTTGATTTCTAAACTATTAGGTCTTGAAGAGTCCTTGAAATTCAGGGCTTCATTTAACCCCTACCACTTTTCTGATAAATGAAATGATTGTGCTCTAGAGAATTTGCTCACAATCCTCCAAAGAATAACTACGAAAAGAGGTAGTGAAAACGTCGGTTCACTGGGTTTATGAATAAGTAGACAAAGAGTTTCAATTTGTGATTTAAACTTCATCCTTGAAAACCTTTTGTTTGTCTAAAGTTGTATGAACCATGGCTTTTCCCTTTCAGACCTCAGACCTGGGCAAAGAAGCAAGCACTGAGAATAGTGGCGGAACGAGATGCTGCCGAGGCAGAAGCAGCCGCTAAAGGCGAGCTTGTAGAAGAAGATACAGGAGATATTGTGATCAACTGGAAGCCTTTGATGTGAAGTCACCTCCCTGAGTCACTGGGGCAAAAATTTCCGATGAACCTGTCATGCATGAAACTATCTAACTTAAGTTAGAGCATGTCAGTATTTGGGTAATAACTGAGTTGAATATCTGTAAATAAAGGGACATCTTTACTAACTTGTTGTTTGAAGCTACACTGAAATTGTTTTTATATTGAAGATGATACAAAACTTGCTCTCAGAGGTTTACTGGTATCGGATATGTCTATTTATGTGAATGAGACCTCATTTCTGCTTTGTGTCACACTTCAATAACTCCCTTAAAATAGGTTCCATGACCTTGGGTATTTTAATAAGGCCTACAAGGGATCATTGAACGAGAAACATTTGTCTATTTTAACTCCAAAAGCAATGCACCAGTCTACTTAATCAGTATTTGCTTCATCTTCATTGTCATGTGAGACTGGTGTCAGTTGATCATGTGAAGACTCTTGAGAGCCTTTATCCTTTGCCTTTTCACATATTCTTGCTCGGGGGCATTTACTCGGAGCTTCCTCTTTAACACTTCGATATGAGTAAGAAGGTGGCCTGCAGCATTTGCCGCAGGCTTCTCTAATATCTACTGCTACAGCTGTTTGTGCTTGTTCCTCTGAATTTGTCGAGTCTTTGTTTCGGTCTGAAGCACTTTTCTCCTACGACGATAATGATAATCATTATTAATAGTAATAATGACGATAATGATTAATTAAGGCGGTCGTGAGATTACACATGAACAAATATCATACCATGGAAGTAGTTCATGGATCTGAGGAAAAAGGAGAGACGGCAGGACGACAATTGCTGGTAAAAGATGCCAAACGTATGCACTAGAGCTGGGGTGTAGATTACACCTTGAGCACCATCAACCATTTATTACTGATATAGAGATGAACACAGATGTTCCAATTTATGAGATAGGAAAACAGTTGAAGGTCGCAGG
The DNA here is from genome assembly GCA_014634225.1 of Acropora yongei. Lineage (NCBI taxonomy): Eukaryota > Metazoa > Cnidaria > Anthozoa > Scleractinia > Acroporidae > Acropora > Acropora yongei. The sequence goes on from BLFN01000468.1 coordinate 2,027,453, forward strand.
GGTACAGAAGAATTTAGAAGAGATGAAATGGGAGCAATGGCAGAGATGGCTGCTGACCCAAAGATGGGATGATGAGGCGGTTGGTAAGGTGTGCTTTGCTTGGATGACTGATTGGAACACAGCGGCCACACACATTATTGCTGGGATGAATGAGCTGTATCAGCAAATGTTACCGATGAAGGTCTACCATAAGAGTAAAACAAGGCTTGAGAAAGGACAGAACGTCCTGTGTCAGATGTGTGGCAAGGATTTAGAAACCCAAGCACATGTACACTACTTGCAGGTTGCAGTTACTAAAAAAGGTTCATGTAACGTTGGTTGTTTTTGGTGCATTAGGATGTGTACACAGAGGAGAGGACAAGAGGAATGGCTAGAAGCAATTGGTATCAAGGAAGATTTTCTAATAATGTTGGTTTGAAAAAAGAAGAAGAAACATAATAGGAAATTCAAAATGGACAATCAGAACAGTGATGACAAAACTCAGTTTTAAAGTAGAACATAATTACGTTGCTTGGAACTTTTACTTCACAGGTCTTGGTCCCATTCGACACATTTATGACTGCATGCGCTTTTCTTAACGTACAATCTATCATAACTTGATAGGAAAGCACACCCGTAAAGAGTGAATGGGGTCTATCGGGCGTATTGGTGTGTTCGAACCAATCACAATAGTGCTTCGTGTCAAGAAGACATGGCATGACAAATAATTGAAGGGCTCAGGGCAAAAACGTCCTAACTGATATTTTGGGTGTTTTTTTTTTTCATTTGTGCTCAAAAGTGGTTGACTTTTTTAACATGACCCAACATTATAAAGAAAATAAGTGTTCTATAATTTTTTTTTGGCTCGTTTGTTTTTTATTTCCAAGAATTAATGTATGCAAAATAAAAAGCTTCATTTTTCGCGGTGGCGTAGTTTGATTGTCCGTGCCGAGCTACCGAGTTGCTTATTATTATTATTGTCAAATGCACACTTGTGGATATCTTAAATTTAATTAAATGACTGTTGTGGGCACAAAGTGATTTTTTAGTGGATTTTTGTGTGTGGTTTTTTAATGGTTTCTTGGTGGCTGTAACTTTATTGTTTTGTTTAAACCACGGCTCTTTGTTTCTTGTTACTGTTTAGAGTGTCGAGATTATCGTAAATATTATTAATTGCGTTCAAAACTGCGATGATCATGGCTTACTTGATTTCAAATCCTCAGTTCAATATATGAAACATTTCATATATCACTTCACATTATTATTTCTCTTAGGAACACTTCATATTCTCAGACAATTCAGAACCTCTTTGCCAGCATTAGTAAGCAACATAATATTTTTACCACGTGAGGGAAAGATGAAAGAAGCTTCCTTGCCTTAGTTTCAATTTGATTTATTCTATGCACCAAGTAAAGATTTACATTCTTCTTCAGAGCCAAAGACATTTGAAAACCAACATTCATGGGAATTATTTTGAGGTTTTCTAAGGTGGCAGTAGAACTCACCTCAAGCCTAAGGCCAGTTAGATCTCTTCTCATGGCATACGCATCTTCTCCGTCAGCATAATACTTTGGTTCTATTTCTGAAATACTTTGAACAAAAATGTGATGGCCGGGTAATTTTTTTTGCTTTAAATAACAAGGAATGCAAACTCTGTTTGCAAAGATTTTCTATGTTTGGACCACTTTCTCTCTAGCAAAATGAGTCTGGCTTGACAAAAGTACTTATGGTCAAGTCAAGGCCTCCATTGCAAAAACAACAACCAAGAGTACAGTAATGAAGCCAGCTTCATTGCTGAGCTCTGAAACTCTGTGATGTAGATTGATGATATGACCCCATATCAACTCTTTGGTAACCTTGAATATTTAGGTCAATGATTAGATTTCATTGATATTGGAAATAAATCCATGGACAAACATTCACACATTACCATGCAAGTAGGCATTTATAGATTATGCTAGTAAAAGTGGCATATTATGCTAGTAGCATTGCTTTTTTTTTGGCCAAATTATGGTAACATTATGCTCTTTTTTCCAAATTATGCTCTTTGAAAAAATGCAAATAAGTCCAAAATAGATATTTTTTAACTAGAAGCCGTTCGTCTACAGGAAAGAAACGCAACAAATCCACAATGAATTTCAAATAAACATGTGACTTCCGGTTTCGGTGCACCTCAGACCCGGGCTCAGTGCTTCACAGTGAACTACAAATGCTATTAGTTTAACTAAAACTTTAAAAATCGACTAAGGTCACCAAGTGGTTGGAACTAGAGACAAAAAATTATCAAATAAAAGCATGAAAAATGATCTGATAATTATCAAAATGCGCAAATTATGCTAGCATTGCTACTTAGCAGAAATTATGCCAGTTTGCTCGAATTATACCAAAAATTATGCTAGCATAATCTATAAATAGGCCACTTCGGAAAATACCATAATACTCTTTGTTTGTCCCCCAAAATTTTGCATAAGCATTGTTTCCAGTTTCTCTTGGGACTTAACAATGGTCCCAAGAGAAAACAAAAACAATGCTTATGCAAAATTTTGGGGGACAAGCAAAGAGTATTATGGTATTTT
>BLFN01000468.1:2035007-2045007 GCA_014634225.1 Acropora yongei
AATTTTCTAACCCCACCCTCTCTACAACTAAAATAAGGCAAGCTTATAATCATCTCTCCCTTTGTTCACCTAGGCAGAGTTGTTCAAGGCAGAGTTAGTTGAAGCAGCGCTAGACCTGGTTAAATATCAATGCAACTTATAGGTTTTGACTCCCTTTATGGTCTGGGATTAACACTGACTTTGCTCCAAACAGCCTGGTCATGGTTATAAGAATTATTATTTACCTGAGTTAAAAATAGTAATAAATTGTTATTATGATTATTCACCTGATTAAAAAATATTTCCTGACAAGACTTTTTAACTTTCATATATCCATCCTCTACCAGTTAGTCACAAACTCACAAATTGACCTGAGAGTCTATCTGGTTCAGCTCTTCACCATTACCACAAAATTCAGGGTTCTAGTCCTGTGCAGGTGTGAATTATCTGGCTCTTGTTTCCCTGATACTTTAGAGATGCATGCAACTGTAATGATCTATGAAAATTAATGTATATAGTGTATGTCAGTAACATGATTGGTAAAGGTGACGTCTGTTGGCAGGTGGCAATATTCCGCACTTTGAATGGGTGCGGCTGGGGTGTGAAGACGATGGAACCCATCGAGAAAAATCAATTGGTAACAGAATATGTTGGGGAAGCAATCAAGCAAGAAGAAGCCGAGGAGAGAGGAAAAGTTTATGACAGTTGTGGGCAGACATACTTGTTTGATTTGGATTTCAATGATGGTGAATGCCTGTACACAATAGATGCAAAGAACTATGGGAATATTTCTCACTTCATCAATCACTCTGTAAGTGTTTTAGCTCTTATGGAACAATGCGCTGCCTGTTCAGTCATTGAATAAGATGCTTGTCTCTTGAAAAAGAGGAGTTATGTTCATGTCAGGTGGCAACTGACTCTTAGGGTTATGACAGGAAATGTTCTTCAGTTTGAAAACTGCAGGGTGCTAACCGGGTTTTATGTCACGGGGCAGCCAGCAAACTTGGTCAGCTACTCCAGAAACTTTCGCTATCGACTTTCATGGGAGACAAAGTGACCTTGCCAAAATGTCTTCAAAATGCATTATCTTGCATAACTATTTACAAACATTTTCCAGGGAAGCATTCCCTCCAACAACCTTCCTAGAGAATAGCCCTTTAGACCCACTGCTGTCTATTTTGAAACCTCCACTTACTGGAAAACTTAAGGAAAACCCTGGCTGGACCTCCCAGTCTTTTCAGATGAAGTAAAACCCTGTGTCTTAAAACACTTGCTGGTCCACAGCAAGAGGTGGTAGGTTCACAAAGAAACTAACCTTTACAGTTAAGACTGGACAATTTTTATCTTGCATGGCTTTGATGAACTGACCTAAACATGCATTCCCATTGTTACATAATGAAATTTCAGATACCCAGTGAAAGTGTCATAAATTGTCATACTAAGCCTAGAAAGGCCATTAAATTTTACTAGTACTCTGGTTTGGGTTAGGTTCTCGCAAAGCTCAGTGCCTAGAAGATACTTTGTGATTTCGCTGCGAGAAGTATCTCAGTGATGGTGGTGTATTGGAGTAGCCCGGCACCCATGCAAATAACTGGTGTTGATTTGTCGTTTTCATAACACACTTTATTTTAGGTGTTACACACAATAAATCAGAATATTGCACTGTTTCTTGTTTTCAGTGCAACCCAAACCTCAATGTTTATGCCGTATGGGTGGACACGCTGGATCCTAACCTTCCAAGGATTGCTTTCTTCGCAAGCCGGGAAATTAAAAGTGGGGAGGAGTTGACATTTGATTATCAGATGACAGTGTCCGAAGTGGGTGGAAGTGGTTTATCACCAAGGAAAAAGATGCACATAAAATGTCACTGTGGTGCTGCCAACTGTAGGAAATATTTACATTGAAAAATCAAATTATATTATATTTATATTACTTCCAGTCTGAGGTGGCTCCTTCAGTAACTTTTAGGAGAGTCTTTTGAGTAGATTCAAATTCAATTGAGCATATCTGCTTTTGATTGATCTCATTCAAATATGGTGACCAGAAAATAATAAGTTTTCTCCCTTCCCAGCTTTAATTTCTTCAATTTAATTTGCAGAAGGAGAAAATTATATTTTATTGCATTCCATTTATGAATATGGTCTTAGACTCTATTGCTTGATCTAGATTGCAATTTTAGTAAGCAAACCCCATATGTTGCAATTCCTTGTTTTATTTACTCTAGGCACACAGCTGACCTTAAATTGAAAGTCAAAGTTCAAGATGAGCACAGCCTTAAATTTGCTGAAGAATGTTAGAGCATATATTCCTGTTGAACTTGATTGGCTGCACTTCTTACATATTTTTCTCCAACCTGAATAAACCATTACATCTTTTGGTTGACATTTCAATTGTCAATTGGACAGAAAAATCTTTGGCTTTGGGCAACTGACTGAAAACTAGTGTACAGAAACTATGACGTTATTGTGTTATGGGCCAAAAACTGCCTGCAGGAAGACATCTTCCTAGATGACTACATAAAGATAGCTATTCACTTTGTTGTAGTGAGTGAATGTTTTGTAACATATGTTTGATGGCACATAACACTATGGCTAGCAATTACTCTCTCTCTCTATGTTCAAAATGTGACCAATAATGATTATTTTTATTGCAAGGTTTGAGTTGCTGTTGACATGTAATTATATGCTGGCTTCTACCGTTGCAAGAGCTCAATCATTTTGTCCCACTTTCATTTGTTCCTTCACAATTCCGCAAGGCCATTATGTTAAAATAAAATTAAGAATTATTGTTGTAAAGGAGAACAGCATTCCCTTTTCAATATTTATGGTAAAGGTACAGCGGATTGGATCTTCATTTGAAACTCATTTTTGGGAGTTTTCAGGTCAATCTGAGACCACTTCATACAGACTTTTTCTTCGGATTGTAAACGTGTCCTTAGAATATTATTAACGTTACATCAAGTTCCTGTGAAAAACAGATAAACAGGAATAACCTAGAAAAAAACTGACACCCTGTTCGTTATTTCTGTAAAAAAAAAAAGGAAAACGCCATCAAGAATTATAGAATACGACAAAATCTAAAAATTGTTCAAAAAACCAAAACCTGCCAGTCATATCAGCTGATTATTTAGATTTTCTTATCTTTGTCGCATGAAACTCGGTTTCAGACAAAAATTATGGGAAAACAGAAGATAACATGTCTTAGTTCTGAATAATAAAATTTATGAGAGCACTGTTAAAATTTACACATTCCCACGTGTGGTTTAATCAGAGACATCTCACAAATTGCCGCCATTTTTGTTTATGAGAAATCTGGGGAAAAGACAACATATACCCGAGCGGGTGGTAGCTCGGGTATACGTTTCTGAGGAGGAGAGTGCAACTTCACCATCCCCGTACACTCACGGCTAAGATGGCGGCCAGTCTTGTGATAAATCGACTTAAAATTAATACTTTGTAATAAGAAGTAAATCTAAAATTCCGAAATATGAATTTGTCATTAGCAACGGAACGAAACATTGTTTTTACTTTGCTACTCTCGGTTCGTTGGACTCATTCCGACTCTGTTCCTTATTAGCAACAGGACTCCCATCCTTGCCAGTCGTGTCAGCGCAGTTTACGCAACCTTCGTTCCTGAAGTTTAAGTTGGCAGCTTGTCTTGTAAGCTTTTGAAGTAGGCCTCGTGAATTTTGGAGACAAATTCCGTGTCATTCTATTAGGAAATAAAAAAAAATAAAATCTTTTCACGCGCGTTTTACCTCTGACTGGTTTATAAACTTGTGGAATAACATTCCAGTAAATTACAAGGATTTGTCGACAAGACCGCTTCTGTGAAAGTGCCATGCCACTTTTTAGCCAATCACAAGGAGTTGTCGCCGAGACCGCTTTCCAGAAATTGTGACGGATTGGTTGATAAAGTGCCGTGATACTCTTCAGCCAATCACAGAGAGTTGTCGACGAGACCGCTTCTGAGAAATTGGGGCTGATTGGCTGATAAAGCGGTGCTACATCTTCTAGCCAATGACAAAGACTTGTAGACGAGACCGCTTCCGAGCAACTGAGTGGCTGATAAAGTGGCGTGATATTTTTACGCAATTAACAATGTAATCGAAACAGAAGCAAAGCAAAAAATAGGCAGTCTATGACTACATGTGCCTAGTGATATGAAAAATGGTATCATCCGCAATGACTACATGATACAACAACAACGGATTACGGACGCGAGTTATTTTGGATTTTGTTGACCAAAACGTCGGCTGGGGGACGCTTCATGACATATTACACGATGGGCAAGTATTACGGACGCACACGTATGTACGATAACATTGTGCCTTGAACTCTACGAGCCCTAGGCACAAAAACAAACAAACAAAAATCGCATACCTTTAATAAATACGTGAGTGCTTGAGCCAGTTGTTCCTGTGTCAAAGGAGCTATTTCAAATTTAGCCGGCGGTGGTTTCGTTTGCGCTGGTGGTGTCACAATTGTCATCTTTGCTGAATTTTGGAAAGCCAAAGGCGATATAAGAGACGTACCAGCCATAGCGTTAGGATCTTGAGATGCCTTCTGGAGAGATTCCTAAGAAGTAAAAACAATACGGTGACTCGGAACGAAACCGAATGTCTCCGGTTAGTTCCAACGCCAAGCCACAGAGCTAAGTGACATGGTTGACAATTATCCCCTTTACAAGGTAATTTGTTCCTAACAACACAAAATATCATCGGGATGGAAGATGAATTTTCTCAGCAATTTTGTCCATGATTCTATGTTTCGCAGACAATATTCTCTTTGGCTTGTACATTTTGTTTTCCTCCCAATACATACCACGTGGCGATACACAAGGGAAGAGTTTCTTTGACGGTTCAATCTCTGCACGTGCATATGTACTCAAACTGTCTCTGCACGTGCATATGCATACCTAAATTATGTCAAAGAAAACTCCCTGAGAACGTCATGTGATCTGCATTGGAAAAAAAAACTCATAAGCTAAAGGGGTCTATTACCTTGATATATTGGACCCAGGAATGTATCTAGACTAGACTTAACCCTTTCCTGTCCAAGAGGTTCCCCATTGACGAGTAAAATCGTCTGGCGTTAGACAGAGTAAAATCTATAAGTGCCCTGAGCACTCATTCGAACGGGAAGGGGTTAAGGAAAAAGCGCGCTTTCAACTTACCTGTGGTCCGTACGGACAGGTGCCGTAATAGTTTTATCTTTCATCATTCACGCACGCTTTGTAAAAGCTGACATTTATTGTATGATACGTAATTTTTAATATTTTAATAAGTATGTCATTAATTCTTATATATTTATTAATTTTGTAAATGAATGCGTAATTCAACCTTTGGTTGCAATGTTTTTCAAATAAACTATCTATCTATCTATTGCTTGGACTAGAGTTGTAAAACTGCAGAATTCTTGAAAGTGATTAATCGATAATGACTCGAGGAAGGTCGGATATTCACCGAGTACACCATGCTGGGAGTATAACCCGCGACCATCCATTTGTAAGAAAGGACACTACTGGTGCATCATGGGAGATAAATCATTAAACTGCTCGGTTTGCGATCTTGACTCGGGAAAACTCGGAAAAAACGACTGATCCAGAAACTGAAGAAACCGAACCTACGAATTTCCCGTTACCAACTCGATCGTTGTGCTCCAGTATTGCTAGGCTTGCAAAAATTTGATCCCGTTTTCTAACAAAAGGATCTGAAAAGTGACACACTGACCACCGAAAAAGTGTCATGAAAAAAAAATTGAGTTTTCATTTACCAAAAAGTAACCCACCTTTATTTGAGGAATAACTGTGGCTTGTGGTAGTAGCACCTGCCAAGCACCGCTATTCTTTACCTCCAATTGCTCGCTGTGAAACAACTAGAATATGAAACTCTTTGTCAGCCAATGAATTCTGTTCTTCGATCGAAAAACAATCTAGCATAAAGACCTTCCCTTTAAGACTCGCGAGATCAAGGCTGTCAATCTAGATTAGTAATGTGACGCTTTCAACGTTATTAAGTCAAATCTTTCTTGACGTACGTGGGAGTTTTATTCTTAACCTTGGTGTAATCCAACACAAAGCCTGTTGGGATACTGCATTCCCCTACATTGGCCTCGACAGCTTCGCGGGAAGGGGATGGGCAGTCACGTTGTGCCAAACACGAGTGGCCCTCAACTCGCGACCTCACGCGTGATTTCCGAAATGGAACCAATGAGCAACGCCCAAGTTTCTTTGGCCCTAGTCTCGGCACGGAGTAAAAGAAAATCAAACTTCCAATAGTCAGACACAACCCTTAAATGGTGTTATGCACCCATACCTTTCTTTGTGCTGCTCGTTTTGAGCTTTCGATGGCAGAATCATCTTGCGTCCTCACCGATGGCCCTGATTGTGATGTAAAAAATTCAAGGAAGATGATGTGTGAATTTCAGCCTTAAATTCTATCAGTTTCCGTTATTAATTTATCCTTTGGTCTCTTTCACTTGTGCTCTATACTGACTTTATTTCCTTGTAACTTCTATTTGGGATTTATAAAAGATGTTAGTTGCTCTTGTATCAAGTATTACCATTAACTATAGAGTGTTTTCACGTGACGTCACAGCGGCCATGTTGGTGTCCCGAAACAAAGGAACGGAAGCCATGTTGGTGTCCCGAACTAATCCACCCGCGATTGAACTCTATTCTTATGCAAACGTGTTCTTTTGTTTTTGGTGGATCACGTGAGTGAAAACACTCTACTGGAATGGCTTCTCACCTTTGCTTCGTTTAGGGATAACTATATCTTCCTTCTTTTCTTAGTTAGTTCCATAGGTCACTTTACTTGTAATTAATTATTTGTGTTAATGGTATGACACACGTAGATAACCCTTTTGCAACCCGCGTGCAAGCAATGTAGTTGTATTCTGAAAACAATTAGAACAAAGTGTGTGTGTGTGTTAAGTGTGTAACGTGAGTGTGAAGTGCGTCTGTTAAGTGTGCGTAAAGTGCGTGTGTAAAATGCGTTCATACAACTGCTGACCGTTTAAAAAATATTCTGTTTTTTTGTGTTGCGGTTCCGAAGCCTGGCCAGTGCAAATGATCGCCATTTCAATTAATGATAACGATGGTCATGACGCTAAGATTAAAAATGATTAATGCATAGATTTAGGCAAGTCTAAAAGCGGAGCTCCGTAGTTGAGCCTCTGGCTTTTACTCGATAATACCATTCTTGTTACGAGTGCTAACTAGTTATGATTTCGCCTAATTTTAACGTGAGATTGACCTCAAAAGGTATATGAAACGTATTAATTGAGAACACCAGAAAAATCGCAGTAAGGTGTATATAAGCCTAACGGCTCGGGCTAAAATGAGTCCGAGTCAGGCCCAAACCATATTTATGCCTGCGAACATAAACTCTATTGTTTTAACGTTCACAAGAATTTCTTAAAGGGAGTGAACCGCCTACGTCACCTGGTCCAACAGGGGCTTTGACATCTGACAATGTGATACTTTTCCGAAGATGCTCCCTTCTTGCGCTTGACTGTCCCTCCCTCCCAGGTGACAAACCGTTCTCCATCCCGGATCCCTTAGGTTTCTGCGCACCCTGTGTCAGGAAGGGCGCGGGAAGGGAGTAGGTGGTGACTTTCGTTGGACCCGCATGCTCAGTTTTACACAGTCTTTGAAGTCGTTCTTTCAGGGGTAGATTTTCCTGCAGGAATTTCTCTTGCTGTTCTCTGCGTTCCGGAGTTTGCACTTGTTTTTGCAAAGGAGAGCTTTGCAAAGCTGAAGGTGCTGAATTGCTGGGCTTTTTCTATTTGGAGAAAATCAAAGAGTACGATAAGAGAGCACGTGAATTACATGCGTCACACGATTCGCTCTCCCCTTGCCTCGCGTGTCCTCCGCGTCTCACGCCACGCGTGTACTTCGCCCACTCTCTCATCTTTCTCATAGCAAAATATGCACAGTCTTAATTTGAGAAAAACGAATAAAGAGGCGGAGAAGGACCGTGGACACAGAAAGAGCACAGGCAGAACAAAAAAGAAAGAAAGAAAACAGAAATATCATTCATAGACATAAGTGAATGGAATTTATAAATTGCTGACTGAAAGGTTGTTAACAAGTGAGCTATGATCAAGGTTGTTGTGGGAGAGGTGAGAATATTTCAACAAACACAACAGTCTTGGGAAACTAGTGGGAGGCAAACATTTGGATGTTTTACAATGCACAGTGTGGATGACTCCATGACAAACAATGACAAATCCAAGCAGAGAAAGACTTAAACCTGAAACATCCACAAGAAGACAGCTCCTACTGCCACTGAGCAATGCAAGTCCTTCACAAGGAAAAACCAACGATAAAAACTAAAGATCACACTGCTAGAGAATGAGGGCACAGAGCAGGTTAGCAATTGAGAACAGTTAGTTAAAGCTTACAGTAAGCACTAAGTCAACATCAAATAATTATAATAATAATAATAATTAGTAATGTTTACCCAAGAAGCTCCACTCACCCAAAAGTGGTTTTAGGGAGGTCCTGCATCCGATCGAATTCGAATTTAGAGATGTTGATTTTTGAGGAGAGGTGAAAACCGGAGAACCCGGAGAGAAGCCCCTCGTGGCCCGAACTCGGGCCACGTAGATGTTAGGCGAGTGCAATCACCACAGTGCCATCCCTGCTCCTCATCAGAACTTACCTTTCCGTGCACAAGATATAAATTATTGTAAAGAGAATTAAAAGGAAACCCACCAGTCACTCACCTCGTTATCATATCTTTCCTGTGCCTTAGCAAATAGCTGCAATATATCAACTTTTTCTTCTTTTACTTCTTCTTCTTCTTTTGCTTCTTGTTGTCCCTGAAAAAGGGATACAACGGCTTTGAATAAGAAATTAAGACGAAATCCGATAGAAGATGGAGCAATTTCAGGTTTTAGTGGACAAAAATCTGGACCAGAGTAATTTTAAATATTTTAGTCATTTTTACATTTTTTTAAAGCTAAATACATAAATAATTGCCTGAAATAACACCGAAAAATAATTTCCCACGGGAACAAGAGAAAATAAATTTCAAAGTTCAGTGATTTTGTGGAAACACAGGCAAAATTCCATCATCAGTTTCATTTCACCAAAACTTTTAAGTGCTTCATACCAAGTTCAACATTCGTTTTCGACGTTTGGTGTTGCTAGAAATGACTTGTTTTGAGAAGATAATTAAAAGAGCCCTACAGAAGTTTGCAATACAATGTAAATAATCTTGGTACAAGATTTTTGTCCACTTGTTACTCCAACGTCTGGCGGATTCCGTCTTAAATTCTCCCTGGTGATAATATATGCTAATGATGGCATTTCTAAGATTTGACAGAGAATGATTCACAAGGAAACCTGCATCATCAACGCGGTTGTGTAAAAGGGAAATAATGTCTTTGAAAGCAGACAGAAGTCCACGAAAGGACATGAAAAATGGAAAATTCCAGTGTTTCTTTTTAATTCTACTCTTTCTCAAACAGTACGTCAAGGAGCATTTTGATAGAATCACTTTTGTCAATTTTTGAAAATTGAGAATATCTTAGTTTATGAAATGTGTGATAAATCCAAAGCTAAGATAAGCTAAATGCAATCAATGCTTAAACTGAATGCAGTCAATGCTTAAGCTATCTGCAATCAATGCTTAGATTTTCTCTGCCCTCACAATTTAGAATAGATAACAGTGATGCTTATGAATTAAGTATTTCCATTAACTATTACAATGGCTTCTCTCCTTCTCTTTGCTTAGCTTCCTTTTTTTCTCAGTTAGTAACTTTGCTATTGTTCACTTCATTTTAATGGCATGACCTGCCTAGATCTCAGCCTCACCGGCATACAGTGTAGTTGTTTCTGAAAACAATAAGAATGAAGTGTGTGTGCAATTATAAATGAAATTACCTGTGGAATTTCTAGAGTAGGTGATATAGTGACTGTCACATCATTCACTCCTGCTCCTATCTGAGAACTGAGCCTGTCAAACAAAAGAGATTAGAATTTCACTTCTGTCCAGAATGGGCAGTACCGG
>BLFN01000468.1:2075007-2077507 GCA_014634225.1 Acropora yongei
AGCGTTGACCTCCCTGTTCTCACGCTTAACGGAGCAGAATTTTGCACGCGGAGACCAAAATTGCGCGAAAAAAAATTTGTTCACTCAACGCAGAAAATGCTTGAACATCTGACTAACAGACTCAGTCCGTCTTACACAGCACGCAGAACTTTCTCAACACGCCAGTCTTAATTTGTCTAACGACTAAACCTTAAACGCATGCTAAATCCTTTACGTTCAAGGTTAAGAACGATTTACTTTGTAGGACGTTTTCCGGCGACATCGCGGTATCACCGAAATGGAGCTATCATTGGAAAGTAGCCCCGACGGACGCGTTCAAAGAATCGTAAGAAATAACCATCACTCCACTTTTGTTTCTACAATACATCACTTAACAATTTAACGTAATTAGACGCTGATTAATAAAACCACAAGCATTTCTAAATTAATGAATCAATGCTTTAAGAATGAGTACAAATAAAATAACCAACGGGTATTTATTTTTTGCATGTTAATGAAAGTGCTTAAAGCAATGTCATCTGATACCGAACCTTTAAACGCCATAAATGATTTGAACTAAACTGTTGTTCCGACTAATTTTGTTTAAACAGTTTCGCTGGTTACACAGTCTTAACATTCCACCTTCCATCCTTTTTTTAAGCTCCGAAATATAAAATCTTGGCTGAACTATGAAAAAGCAAAAGGTTAAAATTGTTGTCAATCTCAAATGGCTAGACCGTTAAAAGAATGGCGTCTCGCTGGGCTGCACTTATTAGCTAAAGTGACAAGGTTTTATTAATGTTCTTTGCGATTATTTTGACGTTGTTTTCTTAGAGTGAGCAGATGTTCGCCTTTGGGTTTTTCCGATTGTTTCGCGCTTTGCGTCTTGTCAAGCTTCTCAATCAGGGGTCTGGGATCAAGACTCTTTTATGGACCTTTATCAAGTCTTTCCAGGTGAGCTCTTCTGATTTTATACCCCACAACTTGGTTTCATGTTTCTTAGATAATTTTTCGATTACGGGTTTTAAAGGTAACAGCAAGGAACCATTTTACAGTTCTGCGCTTAGATGCCTGGCCTTTGAATGAAAGTCAGGCTGGTGTTGACCATATTTTCATACAAACGTCCCTGCGTTTTGTCATGTTAATAATGCTGTTATCATGCTAATTAGTAGGAATTTACATAAGAAATGCAGTGAGGTTTCCATCAAAACAAGGTCAACTCCAGCCTCACTTTCATTCAAAGGCCAGGCAACTAAGTGTACAACTGTAAAATGGTCCATTGACACAAAGAATGAAATGAACCTGTCAGAACGCGGCACCAAAAAAATGGAGCCGTCGCTAATAGCGTCAAAGCACGCGCGTGCAAATCACTGGATTGGCGGAGAAAGTGTCAAGAGGTTTCCAGCCTTTGCATCCTGTATATTTTCGCGTGATGCGTTACCCCTGTTGCGTGACTAATTCCGTCACTCTGTTCCTCCTCTTTACCAGGCTCTTCCTTATGTGGCTCTTCTAATTGTCATGATGTTCTTCATTTACGCAGTGATTGGAATGCAGGTTTGTTTGTGTGTTTCCGACAACCATAATACACTGCGCATGACAAGCAGTCTGTTTAGGCGCAGTGATTTAGCAGTCGCGGTGTGTCTTTGGAAACCTGGTTCTGCCATCAACTCCTTTCTTAAGACAAGAAACTTACTCTCCGATATTTCTTTTGTTTCAATGCTAACAAATCTTTCTAACCTTGCTGTCATGGGCAATATTCAAAAGAATATTGAAACCAAAGTAAAGCCAGTAGGACGAACAAATACGCCGCCATTTATGAAAGTGATCTATGAATGAGTAGCGGCGACATATTGCTGAGGGTAAACCTGCGTTGCACTAGCATCCTTTCCGGGGAGGGGGTGGGGTATCCCAGTTTCCTTCAACGGAAACCCCGATTATTTCCACCGAGTGGGTCTGAGTCGTTAGTGCTTGTCAAGCAGGAATTCTGCAATTGAATTCTCAAGCTTTCAATAACACCAGGTAATTCTTCGTATAATTTATCTTTCGGTTTTTGAAACTGCAATTTTTCCTCAAAAACTTTGTGAAATTTCTTGTGTAGAATTTAGTTTCACTTATTTGTTTGAAATTCCAAATTCCATGTAAAACTCATAGTTTTCTTCTCTGCAGATGTTTGGCCGTATCGCTCTCGACCCGGATACAGAAATAAATCGAAATAACAATTTTCAGACGTTTCCTCATTCCCTAATGGTTCTCTTCAGGTAAAGAAAATGTTGAATAGTTGCCTTTAACACGATACGGATAGATCTCTTTAGCTTGCATGTTCTTTTTCCACAATGGAGATCACGTGGGAACAGTCCCTTTGAAATTTCATCTTCTGCGCGTGCGTATGTATACATGAATATCACGTGATTTGCATTGGGAAAACAACGCACGAGCAAAAGAGGTCTAGCTATAGAGTGTGTTCGCTCATGCGACCAGAAGCCATATTTGCATTATGAAACAAAAGGAGGAATTTGCATAA
>BLFN01000468.1:2276330-2278830 GCA_014634225.1 Acropora yongei
TAAGGCCTTAAAATTCAACACTTGGCTGCATTATCCAAGTTGTTAACTGGCCCGCTTCCCACCAACTGGGTTTACAAATGTTTGCTCGTTTTGTTTAGTGGCACTTGAAGGGTCCCTGCTGTGGAGCAAGTAGACTCGGAAAGACACACTTGGGTATACAAAAAGTCATGAACTTAATTAAAAAAACGAAGTGAGGTCAACTGAACTTCTTCAATCATAATCTCGCACCCTGGACAGACATAGCGTGCTCTCGTCTGATAACAATCTTCCAGCCTCAGCCTCCAATTTCTTGACCTAACTACGGTTATTCATTATTTACAGTAAGGTTTGAAGGTGCGATAAGACAGCTTATTTCATCGGTAATGGAGAGTTCTAGTCTATAAATGCGCCATTAATCTTCGAAGAACTCGCTTATTTTGATACAATCTGCGTGGGACCGGCCTTTGAAAGCGATTTGAGAGAATGAGCATGAATTCCTCTGCTGGTAAGTTGCCTTAAGACACTTGTAAAACCTGTCAATATTTTTCGTTTCGATAGATTCACAGCTATCATAGTAAGCATAAATATTGTCACGTTTCACGCGAAATCCGATTCGGTGGAAACATCTGTGCGTTTGTGGCTAGTTTAGAATTCTGTTGCTTGTCCTTTCCTCTGATGCTTTCATTTTAATGTTTTTTTTAAAACTTTCTCTTTGAACTCCGAAATAAGAAAGCTTTTTCTATAAGGCCAGCATTTCGAACATCCTTATTTAAAATAACAATATGATTAAGATACATGTATCTCTTCATCCATTAATTCAATGGCTGGAGTCGTTCATGAATGTTCCCCATGAATGATTTTTTTCTGAAGGGGAGTTCGTCTCAGAAAACTCACAAAACCGGGCCAAATGTAATCTGGATCTAAGAAAAAGATTTCAGGAAAATGAATTTAGCCTGGACGAATTCTCGAATTCATCACTTTTTACCAGAATGCAATGCATTTGACCATAAATGTTCTTTGGTGCTTCCCTACCGCATTTTATTTCCTTGGGAACGATGAGTGATCTTATATAAACTCTTTTTCTTTGGCCATCGCAGTTTTAAAAGAAAATAATGAGATAATAAACAGCAGAAATCATATACATAGTTAACAAACGCTGGAATTTCTTATTTGGAACTAACTTGACGTCAAATCACGCAGTCCTAAAGCAAATGCATTTATTAACTATGTACTATCACCGGAGTTTGAAGTATGACATCCTCGCATTTATGTAGTAACAAGAAGGCCTGAATAATTAATATTCAGGCCTGAACGGGATTCGAAGCCGGACCTCTGTCAGTGTGGCGTTCTACCAGTTGATCCATCACGGTAATTGGGAGCTGGCATTTATGTGGGTAGAGCCCGTAGAAGATGATTACAGGTCTATGTGACTTGTATGATATTGATACATGAAAGTCGTGTTTGAATTGCCAGTTGGAGTTTAATTTGGAGTGTGATATTACCGCTATTTGTTTTCTATTTCTGTTGAGTGTTTGCTTTTTGTTTTTTCATTTTACATGGGGCAAAGCTTTCGTGTCCGTCGCATTCGTTCCAGTTTGTGAAAGTTCTGTGAACAGGCAGAGTAGTTTTTCTTGAATTCAATTCTGACTTATGAAATAACTTCGAGCTTCATACTTTCGTCGTTTTGCGCAATCATTCCATCAGTGACAGATAATATCAGTATCAACAAAATAAACCGCAGTATTTCTATTCATCAAATACACTGACAGGGACGTAGCCATGCTGCCTATTGGCCCTAAGCCCAGCCCTACATTCCTAGCCGATATCTCGTGGATATAACGTGTACTATACTTCGGCTGGCCAAACCAGCCTTTTTCAGGTACAATGAGAATTTACGTTCATTCTTTTCAGTCCAAATACATAAAAAAGTACGAATCGGCATTGAAAGCGTTAAAATATGATGTCAAGATAAGAACTAAGTTGAGAGCAATTTGAAAATATGAATTGTAACGGAAAAAATTTCGAGAAAAACATTGCTATAAATTTAAATTTAGTAAGATTCTTCCCAAAGACTGAGGCCGTTAGACTCAATTGTTCTAGCTTTGACTATTAGACAAGATCTTCCTTGGCTTTTCGGTTAGAGTTTCTGCATACTTGAAAATATTTTTCGATGGTAATTAATTCCATGTCGTGGGTGATACTGTGGGGTGAAGACAAGAAGTAGTGGGCCTAGATTCGTTTTCTGCCTACTTACTTAACTTTCATAGAGGCTTTAGAGTGCTAAATTTACTTGCGATATCACGCTTTGAATTCGTAAATAAACTAGAAGCAGCAAGAAAAGACAATATTGAACTCGAGACAAAAAAATATGGTAATCTTTTTCTGAGAATCTGACGTTGTAAAGGGATACCCTGTAATTACCTACAACAAGAAATCTACAACAATTCGAGAAGCTGGATTCGCCCCTGACTGAACGGCCCCAATTTTGATTACAACTTCCAGATTTTTGGGGGCGGCGAAG
>BLFN01000468.1:2293830-2296330 GCA_014634225.1 Acropora yongei
TCTTCAATTAACTGGGCGCAATTTGGATGTGAACCCTTTTACTTGGCGGCCACTTACCAGGTGCTGCTGTTGTTGTTGGCTGTATGGATGGAACCATGCTCGCAGGTGCCGGCCCTTGATCTTGAGATGTACTAACTTCTTGTGTGCCTCGTGTTGTCGTAGTTTTGGTTATTATGTTACTTGTTGACGGATAAAAGCCTGCAATTTGTTGCTTTGGCCTCTCCCTTGGTATTAACGGTTCGTAGTACGCAAAACTATCTTCCCTTTTAAATTTGTTATTGGAAGAGATCCTCGACACGTTGTTTAGCTCGCAAGTTGATAGAGATCGTGACTGTTGAATCTCAAAATTGAAGGAGGCACATTCTGGTTTTGAAAGACATTTATGGCTGCAGTCCAGCTCGTTTCTAGTCTGGTGGACTGAAATGCTGTGGCCAGTTAAGACTTCACCTAACAAGACAATGGAAGTCCGAGTTTAAGCTTATAACAAGTAGAGAATTAAGTGTGTCTCAGTTTTCGAGGTTATAGAGAGCGCTTCGGCAATTGGAAAGGAACGTGTCGTTTGGAGGTTATAGAGAACTTTATAGTAACGACGGCAACAACAAGGAAAACATAATATTGACGCAATTGTGACTATTTTATCCTCCCATCTTGTTCGCATTCTACAATGGCGAAGTGCGCTACAACTGGCTGGTGTGTGCGAAGTTAAATTATCTGTATATTAATGAAACATTTACTGTTGTATGCTCAAGTCGTTACGTTGACATCTTCGACTGATGCTAAAGCTTCCTCACTGAGAGAGCTCAATTAAGCAAGGACAACATCGTCATCTTTTCAACGGAAAAGGAAGAGAAAATTCTTTTCTCTCTCATTGCATGTCGTTTTCTTGAAAATGCAATTGTAGCGGTACTGTTCGGCTTAAAATCCTTAGCTGTCGCCTGGATCATTCTGTAAGATGTTGAGCAGCTGCTACTGTGTTCATTTTGGTTTCAGCATATGATATTTTTTCACTTTTCTGTTTAATTTGTGGGTTAAATCCTTACATGTGTCCGCTCAAATGAAAGATAACACGCAATATTTTATTCTTCCCCGTTGTGTGCATTGCTGTTGGTATCAATTTTTCATTATGTTAGTAAAATATCGTTCTCTGAGTCTATTCATTTTCCCTATTATATTGTGCGTGCTGAAGTGAAGGTATCGTAAACTAAAAAGTTGAAATTCCATGTGGAGTGAGTTTCTTTTTTACAATGCAAGTGTCCGTAAAGTTAAAAACCGCTGCGAGACTCATTGTATCAATTTGTTAGAGATTTTTTCTTTCTGGATCTTTTCGGAAAGGTGTGAACGCCTTGCGACATTTGGATTTTTAAACACTGTCTGCGTGGTATAACACCTGTTCTTTATCAAACATGTGTTGTAAAACCAGCCGAATGAAATATGAAGTATTCTTCACTTAACTTGATACACAAGTTGAACGTGAGAATAGATTTTGTTCAGCACAATTGTGACACAAGTTGCTAAACGAATTGCTTCACTTAGTTGTGTAACAGTTTCTTAAACATACCTTCCCTAACTTTATAAAACAAAGAGAAGCGTCTGCTTTCTTGTTCTTGAGGAGACTCCGTGTTAAAACCAAAGGTCTTCTTGTCGACCAACTCTAACAAGGTGACAGCGCATAAAAGAATGCTCACAAACTTCCCCCTTGGCGATCGTGAATTCATGATCAATATCTCCTTCACTCATTTACATTCAGTGGACCGAAAACAATCGGATCATATGCTATAATCTTGATTGCAAATTTACGGTGTTAAATACAATGCTTTTAGCCCGTCAGTTACATCAGTGACATAAGTTCAACGATGTCTGTTGACAAAATCACATTGTACAAAGTGACCGTTTGCAAAATACTGACAGCCCAGGCTAGTTTTTAGGCAAGACTGTTTTGTTTAACATTAATCAAGAATGACAGCGTTTTGCTATTTATTTATTCTTGAGTTTTTCTGATGGTCGAAGGGTGACTAAAACTCTCTCTACATATAAAGTGTAGAGCATATGACACTGGTCAGCATTCGAGCTTCGTAAACCAAGTTCAAATTATTAAACATGAATACGTCCGAAGACATCTTTTGATGCAAAATAAAAACAAAAAATCTGTCATGAATCCATGCACCGAGACCGTATTGGTAGCAATTTCCAATATGGTAGGCGTTCTCAGATGTTTTAATGGTCCGCAAACCCAAGGAGCTGGTTTCCGGTAAAGTTTTCCAGCTTAATTAATTTATATGGCCCCATATCTCGTTTTGCCCGGCCTATCCAAAACATGGGGACTATGAGTCAAGACAATTTGAAAGTGAAAACCTGTTCAGGTTTTAGTTGAAGTCAGGTGTAGAATTAAAAATTATGTAAAGACAGGAACTGAAAATTCACTGAAAATGCATCCGTTTGCCTTGTCAAACTGTCGTTTGCCTGAAAAAAATAATTAACAGAAAAAAAAGGACCGTTGAGT
>BLFN01000468.1:2303830-2306092 GCA_014634225.1 Acropora yongei
CTGAACCTTTCATTATGTAAAGAACATATTTTATTGTACGTATTGAAATGTAGGTATCGTAAACACTGAAAAAAGTTCAGATTCCCTCTGGATCGAAAACCTTTTTTTTACGCTGCGGGACTAATCGTATTAATTTGGCAGAGTTTTTCTTTCTGGAGTTTTTCGGAAACGTATAAACGCTGTGTGACATTTGGATTTTTAAGCATTGCCGCGGCCTGCGTGGTATGACACCAATGACACCTGTTCTTTACGAAACGGAGGTCGCAAAACTGGACGAATGAAATATGAGGTATTCCTCTCCTTTCCTTGATAAACAAAGTGAGAATAGATTTTGTCCTGCACAAGTAAATTGTGACAGAAATTACAAAACGAATTTTTTGGGTCGTGTAACAGTTTTTTAAACATACCTTCCTTAACTTTATAAAAGAAAGAGAAGCGTTTGCTTTCTTGGTCTTGAGGAGACTCCGTGTTAAAACCAAAAGTCTTCTTGTCGACCAACTCTAACAAGGTGACAGCGCATAAGAGAATGCTCACAAACTTCCTCCTTGGTGATCGCGAATTCATCGTCAATATCTCCTTCACTTATTTACAATCAGTGGACCCGAAAACAATCGAATCATATATTTTAACCTTAAGTGGAGATTTATGGTGTTAAATGCGATGCTTTTAGCCGGTCACTGAGTTACAACACCGACATAAGTTGAATGATGTCATGTCTGTTGATTAAATTACGTTGTAGAAAGTGACCGTTTGCAAAAGACTGTCAGCGCAGACTAGTTTTCAAACAAGAGTCTTTTAATTAAGGTTTCCGTCTTCTTTTTAGCTAATATTTACAGTCTTGCAAACAAAGTCACAGTTATCATTAATCAAGAATGACAGCGTTTTGCCATTTATTTATTCTTGAGTTGTTCTGATGGTCCAGTTCAAAAGGGTGAAGTTAACTCTTTTTTAATTTAAAATGTAGAACTTGTGACACTGGTCAGCATTAGAACTTCCTAAACCAAGTTAAAATTATTAAACATCTGCGAATTCATTCACCGAGACTGCATTGGTAGGCCTTCAATTCCTAATATGACAGGCGTTCTCAGCTGTTTTTATTAAAGGTCCGCAAACTCAAGCAGCTTTTTTCCGATAACGTTTCCTAGCTTGATTAATTTCATGGCCCCATATCTCGTTTTTCCCGGCCTATCCACAACACGCTGACTGTGGGTCAAGACAAGGTTTTTCCAATAGATGTAAGATTTGAAAGTGAAATTCTCTTCAGATTTTAATTAAATTCAGCTGTAGAATTAAAAAAATTGTGTAATAATATGAACTGAAAATTCTCTGAAAATGTATCCGTTTGCCTTGTCAAATTGTCGTTTGCCTAAAAAAATAATTAACACAAACAAAACAGTGACCTTTGACTACTCACCTCGGCGATTCAGTCCTTAAAGAGAAAAATAAGAATATTGCAATTGCAACTTCTTGAAAAAAAAACATACTTAAGAGTACTTAATAATAATTACTATTTACATTTCAACATTTCGACGTCGAAGATTGAATTCCAAGGTAGTAAATGCAATCTGCGGGTTTACAAACGAATTTAATCCCTGACTGATTATCATAAGGTCTTGTGAATTTATCACTTTACACTACTACATCCGACATCCTACATGCGAGATCCGACATCTGAGATCCGACATCCGAGGTCCGACATCGAAATTTGCGGCCTTTTACCTGTACTCCTGCACGTGTTGTAGTTGTTATATGTAGTAATCGCCCATCCTATCGAGTTTTCCTTTTTTTTGTTCATTGTTATTGCATGCTGATGTGCCATTTTCCATGCAGCTAGGTGTCGGATTTTATCAAATATGTGACAAGCTGAACCAGAGATTACAAAATTTATTCTCAGTCTCTGATGTTATAGGATTATGCAAGTTTGTATGCTTCATGAGGTATTTTATTAAGTGCTTGTTTAATTGTAGGTTAGCTGTATTTTGTAACATGATGTGTTTTTCTTTTGCTTAGTTTTGTAATTTAAATTAACAGCTTTCTTTTCACATATAAGGGTCTTTGTTTTCTGCTGATCACAGGCCATTTAACCCCCTGGCTTTGGCTTTACCAATGTATATTTTATATTGTGCGGCGTGCAATAAATAAATAAATAAATCACTAAATTTGAGCGTATGTTAAAGACGTCAGTCATATGTGAAATTCTGTTATTGTCTGCAAGCGTCCACAGCCATTTTTTTAATGCTTTAGTGCTTTTTTAATTGTAGG
>BLFN01000468.1:2311127-2316127 GCA_014634225.1 Acropora yongei
GATTTGCAGTATCCCAATCTTTGTGATCTTGGAACAGTCGAAGGCAGCCATGTTTGTAAGCGTGCCATTGTTGCCCACAGTTGCTTGCTGTGAATGTAAGGAAGAAGACATGCATGTATAACATATTGTAGGACAAAAAGGCCAGAAATTTGGCATGACAAGTTGAACACACAGTTGGAAAAAGTATAATCGAGTTATTGTACATTATATGGTATGTGAAAGTCATCACAGTCGAAGACAGCCAGATTTGTTAGTGTGCCATTATTGCCCACAAATGATTGCTATGAATATAAGGAATACGACATGTATTAAGTATTATAACACAGAGAGACGAGAAATTTGTTCAGACAAGAAACAGTTAGAGAAAGTAGAATCGTTTTAATGCATGGGATTTGTGAAAGTCATCTTTGAAGCACATAAAAATTTAGTTGCTTTAGAATCGGGTCCACTCAGCTCTCTCCCGCAGCTTTGCAACGAATTTTTCTTAAATTTCACAGCGTATGGCAAGCTAATGGTAGCAATATTCAATAAATGGATATTTCATTTCAAAGAGTCTGTTTTAGTTCAATTCAAAGCGCAAATTTATGTTCAATATTTTTGCTTTTGGTTCAACTTGCGATTTTCCGTTCAACAAGCTTTTTGCATTCAACACGCTTCGGTATCCTTCACTGCAATTGCTTCGGTTCAGCCTTTTTGTTGTTATTTCAAGAGCACATTTTTCATAAAGAGCACATTTTTCCGGCAACAGTTTTTATTTCTATCAACGCGATCTATTTTCACTTGTTTTTTTTTTTTTTTCATCCGTGTTACCTTCTGGTCATCCGCTTATGTAAAGGCAAACTAAGTTTTGATAAGTTGTTCTCTTGAGAAAAAAGTGTAAACCTTGCGAATAACAGCAGCTGCTGTCTTTAACAGTCGAAACTCCCTCAAATGCTACAACTGCGGCGTTTTGGGGAAGCCAAAAAGGACTTCTGTCCGCCTAAAAAAAGAAAAATGCGGGAAAGGCTTCACTGAAGAAAAATCGACCAAAGGTCTTCAATTAACTGGGCGCAATTTGAATGTGAGCCCTTTTATTTGGCGGCAACTTACCAGGTGCTGCTGTTGTTGCTGGCTGTATGGATGGAACCGTGCTCGCTGGTGCCGGCCCTAGATCTTGAGATGTACTCACTTCTTGTGTGCCTCGTGTTGTCGTAGTTTCCGATTTTATGTTATTTCTTGTCGGAATGAAGCCTGTGATTTGTTGTTTGGGCTTCTTCCTTGGTATTAACGGTTCGTAGTACGCAAAACTATCTTTCCTTTTCAATTTGTTATTGGAAGATATCCTCGACACGTTGTTTAGCTCGCAAGTTGATAGAGATCGTGATCGTTGAATCTCAAAATTGAAGGAGGCACATTCTGGTTTTGAAAGACATCTATGGCTGCAGTCCAGCTCGTTTCTAGTCTGGTGGACTGAAATGCTGTGGCCAGTTAAGACTTCACCTAACAAGGCAATGGAAGTCGGAGTTTAGCTTATAACAAGGAGAGAATTATTAAGTGTTTCTCAGTTTTCGAGGTTATAGAGAGCGCTTCGGCAATTGAAAAGGAGTGTGTCGTTTAGACGGCAACAACAAGGAAATCATAATATTGGCGCATTTGTGAGTATTTTTTTATTCTCCCATCTTGTTCGCATTCTACAATGGCGAAGTGCGCTACAACTGGCTGGTGTGTGCATGCGAAGTTAAATTGTCTGTATAGTAATGAAACATTTACTGTTGTATGCTCAAGTCGCAATCAAAGTAACAAATCTGGTAATTTCACGCTGTTGTTTTGCAGAGGACAGCACGGACTTGTTCATATAAGAGCGTACCGCACGTGCAGCACGCTTATTTTTCCTAATTGGACCAATCAAATTCTTGATTTGTGACGTTGTCGTTACGTTGACATCTTCGACTGATGCTAAAGCTTCGTTACTGAGAGAGCTAATTTAAGGAAGTACAACTTAGAAAACAGCGAGTGCGTCAATACGTCATCTTTCCAACGGAAAAAGGAAGACATGTTAAACTCTTTTTTCTCTAATTGTATGTCGTTTTCCCTAGTGAAAATGCAATTATAGCGCTACAAACTGTTCGGCTTAAAATCCTTAGATGTCGCCTGCATCATTCTGTAAGATGCTGTGCAGCTGCTACTGTGTTCATTTTGGTTTCAGCATTTGATGTTTTTTCACTTTTCTGTTTAATTTGTGGGTTAAATCCTGACATGTGTTCGCTCAAATGAAAGATAACACGCAATATTTTATTCTTCCCCGTTGTGTTGTTAATTACATTGCTGCTGGTCTCAATTTTTCATTATTTTAGTAAAATATCGTTCTCTGAGTCTATTCATTTTCCCTATTATATTGTGCGTACTGAAGTGAAGGTATCGTAAACTAAGAAGTTCACATTCCATCTGGAATGAGCAATTTCTTTTTTCCAATGCAGGTGCCCGCAAAGTTAAAAGATGCTGCGAGACTAATTGTATCAATTTGTTAGAGATACAGTTTTCCTTTCTGGAATTTTTTCGGAAAGGTATGAACGCTTTGCGACATTTGGATTTTCAAACACTGCCTGCGTGGTATAACACCTGTTCTTTATCAAACGTATGTTGTAAAACTAGCTAAATGAAATATGAAGTATTCTTTTGACTTCACTTGGTATACAACGTGAGAATAGATTTTGTCCAGCACAATTGTGACACAAGTTGCAAAACGAATTGCTTCACTTAGTTGTGTAACAGTTTCTTAAACATACCTTCCTTAACTTTAAAAAACAATAAGCGTCTGCTTTCTTGTTCTTGAGGAGACTCCGTGTTAAAACCAAAGGTCTTCTTGTCGAGCAACTCTAACAAGGTGACAGCGCATAAAAGAATGCTCACAAACTTCCCCCTTGGCGATCGTGAATTCATGATCAATATCTCCTTCACTCATTTACAATCAGTGGACCGAAAACAATCGGATCATATGCTATAATCTTGATTGCAAATTTACGGTATAAAATGCAAAGTTTTAAGCTTGCCAGTTGCATCACTGACATAACTTCAATGATGTCTGTTGGTAAAATCAGATACTAGGAGTGGCTGTTTGCAAAATACTGACAGCCCAGGCTAGTTATCAGGCAAGACTGTTTTGTTTATCATTAATCAAGAATGACAGCGTTTTGCCATTTATTTATTCTTGAGTTGTTCTGATGGTCAAGTCAAAACTCTCTCTACATTTAAAATGTAGAACATACGACACTGGCGCAGGGGTCTGTTTCTCGAAACTCCCGAGACCTTTTCGGACCCGAAAAGCCACTTGTCAAAATATCTTTTAGCATGTTTCTAACGCAAGAAAAACTAGCAGGATTGCGAAGTTTGATGGCAGGAAGGGAATTGTGGCACCCAAAAAGTTTCGAGACTTTCGAGAAATGGGTCCCAGCATTCGAACTTCGTAAACCAAGTTAAAATTATTAAACATGAATACGTCCGAAGACATCTTTGGATGAAAAAGAAAAACAAAAAATCTGTCATGAATTCATTCACCAAGACCGCATTGGTAGGCCTTCAATTTCCAATATAGCAGGCGTTCTCAGCTGTTTTAATGGTCCGCAAACACAACTGAGCAGCTGGTTTCCGGTAAAGTGTCCTTGCTTAATTAATTTCTATGGCGCCGTAACCGGCTCGTTTTGCCCGCCCTATCCACAAAACATTGACTGTGAGTCAAGACAATTTGAAAGTGAAAACCTGTTCAGGTTTTAGTTGAAGTCAGGTGTAGAAATTATGTAAACTGACAGGAACTGAAAATTCACTGAAAATGCATACGTTTGTCTTGTCAAATTGTCGTTTGCCTGGAAACATAATTAAAAGAAATAAAAATGACAGTGGACTACTTACCTTGGCGTTACTTTTTGTTTATTTGCTGTGCGATTCAGTTTTAAAGTGAAGAATAAGAATAATCCAACCACTTCCAAAAAAGCCATACTTAAGACTATTTGTTAATAATTACTGTTTACATGGCAACATTTCCACTTCGAAGTCTGAATTCAATGGTAGTAAATGTAACCCGCGGGCTGACAAATAAACAAATTTAATTCATGACTGATTATATAAAGTCTTGTCTGTACTACATCCGACATCCTACATCCTACATCCGACATCTGAGATCGGACATCCGAGATCCGACTTCTTTGCACTGGCTCCGTTATGAGGAAAGACTTCATTCAGCTTGACAAGATGGCGGAGTTCACGGAATCTTCTACGGGAAGCTCAGCTGGAAAGGTGATCGTGAGGTGGTTCTTAAAAATTGAACGAAGTTAATCACTTTCAAGGTTACGAAATTGAGACCGCCTTTTACCTATACCTCTGCATGTGTTGTAGTGATCAAATGGTTTTTGCTATTCCCTGTGCAGTCAGAAAGAGACAACTTTTCTCTGTTAAATTGGGTATTGGCTGCTGCACGGGATTAGAAAGATACTGAATCAACAAACCCTTCTCTATTTTCTTTGTAATTGTCTTCAATAACATATTCAGAATGACAAAAGCATGTGGTAAACTACTTATACCTGCTACCCGTCAGGAAAACAAACATCTGTAGGAGGAGACCTGAACCCTCCCGAGTGCAGTAAAGCATATCCTCAAGTCTTTTTCCCAAGGGGTCTTGACAATGGTTGAACAAGACGAGCCTCGCTTCCTCTATTAGCCCTTTCCTGTCCAAGGGGTTCCCCATTGACGAGTCAAATCGTCTGGCGTTAAACAGAGTAAAATCCACTGGAGTGCTGGTCGGGCAGTAAAGGGTTAGGGAGTGAACGAAATCTCGTTCTATGAAAGTCAAGATTGTCGAGAACAATTTCATAAGACCAGCTTTTATCGATCAAAATTTCTCCATAATTTTGCGGCCCTTGCACCTGATACATGTATCAAAGTTCTCCTTGTAATAAAGTTAACAAAATGTGATAAATGTTATTAGCCTCGATAACATTTTCTGGAAAGCGGAGACCCTCATCAGTTGC
>BLFN01000468.1:2402297-2404797 GCA_014634225.1 Acropora yongei
AAGGCTTGTCAGGATTGCCAGGAATGGAAAGAGTGCCTCTCTTTGCAAAGCAGGTAGA
This sequence comes from Acropora yongei, assembly GCA_014634225.1. Taxonomy (NCBI): domain Eukaryota; kingdom Metazoa; phylum Cnidaria; class Anthozoa; order Scleractinia; family Acroporidae; genus Acropora; species Acropora yongei. Next base: position 2,402,356 of record BLFN01000468.1, read on the forward strand.
CTTTTGCAAGACTGTATTCAGTTTTTGAAGTTCACTGTTTACAGTAGGTAGATAGGCGTAAAAGCTAAGCATAACGAAAACAAGCTATTAGGTCGTTAATATTTCCTGTAAGGAATTCCAAATGGGATGGCATGTTTAAAAACTCATCCTATTACGCCATCGAGCTGCAAACTACAGTTACGGTGATATCACTGATATCAAAAAAAGACTGGATCGATCTTTTATTGTTGAAGCCAAAAATTGCAGCGGAGGCCATCTTACTAAGACCCAAAAAGCTGCGGGCCCTAGTGATGAATCACTGCGAAATCACCCGGCATGGATTATCAAATGCAAGTTTAAGGATTTTTGAGCTACTTGGAAGTATGCATTCAACATGCTTTTGATTTATGGTTTATATTCCTCCTATCAATAATAAACTGGGTCCTATCAATATGGCGCCGATGGCTTCAAAAACTTGGGTTCGAAAACAATAGGTAGCTCGATCCAGTCTTCTTTTGAGATCAGTGGGTGATATACCCGGCTTACCATTAAGACACATTTTAAAAACTGCTTAATGATTAAAGTATGGAAATGTGTCGCAAATAAGGTATATGTGGTATAGTGCTCCCAAATCATTGTGCTAGAGTATGGTAGCTGGTAAGTAACCATGTGTGTATAAGGACGCAAACTGGATGTAAACAAGAAATTAAACTAGAAGGTAAACACTACACCTCCGCTCAATGTTAGATATTATCTATTTTAAGCACCATAAATTTTGTTGATTTTTTTGCCACTACTTGATTCAATCAGTCGGCTTAAGATTATAGAGGACACTCACAACAGTCGGAATAAGAAAAATTCCATAATGCGAGATAGTTTTTAACTCAGTCCCGATTTTAACTTCAACGTTGCTTTGAATAGCGTTGTATTTTAGTACGTAGCTAGGTTCAGCCAGTTTCTTGCAAGTTTGACTTACGTTGAATTTCCTATTGATACGATTTATTTCGAGCATACTAAAGGACTAGGCTAAGCTCCGACCTGACTTTTGAGGGTTGGGTGGCTACTCTGGCCGAATTTCCCAACAACCGTAAAACCTTTATTGCTCCGTAAACTTGAAGATAGGCGTGAATTTATGATCACAAACGTAATTTCCACGCATGATGCTATATTTCTGTGCCTCCTGGTGTCAGAGCTTTGGAGGGGATGCCCTTTGATTTCCGTTAGTTCGGGCTGAGAGTGTGGCGCTGACACTTTGAATCTGTTTTTCAATAACAGAGCTGTGTGTTTAGCTGCACTAAGCAACGCAGTCGCTGCTGGAAATCCAAATTCCCTTCCCTATGATCCCAGACCCGCTATTTTGCATATTTGGGGAGGGAGGAGAAAGCTACTAAAGATGGATTCCTCCCTTCTTCTCCAGTCAGCCTGTCCTTTACGACTTGGAAACCCTTCCAGGCGCGTGTGCGTCAATTATTTTAACTCGCCCCCGCGCTCCTAAAAACTTCGAAAATGCCTAAATATGGATCCGGATGGCAAAATTGAAGTTTTGCTCTTTTTAATTTCCAATCCCCTTTTTGAAATGCACTTTCGAATTCTACTAATTTGCTTATTATCATATCTGAAAACGCTAAAACATATTGATACCTAAGGAAGAGTCCCGTCATTTTGACTTCAAAGGCTTGTATGACGTTCGGCCGCGGGGTCATGACTCTTAGCCGTTATACTCAATATTCATATTGGTCTTTTGAGAAGGCTGGGATCTACTGAGAATTGATGGAAAATTTAGTGCTGGTGGATCGTAAAAAAACAGTTTCCTTTTCAATCGAGTTCCTTCTTCTGAGTGGCCATTTTGAAGACTTCGTAGACTGGTGCCCGGGTCGTTCGAGCACAAATGTGCATGAGCAATGATCCATTTTGGCAACGCATATGGCCAAAGCAAATGTTCTAGCCGAAGGAGCAATTTTTTTGACATGCTGAGCTATGGGGCTATCACAGCGTAAGGAGGTTAGAATTACCCTTTCGCCTCTCCGTGACGAATATTTTTGAAAGCCACTCACATTCTGCTGAAAGTGATTCTCGGGTCGAAATCTCTGAGCATAATGTTCATCCATTTCCCTTTTCTCTTTTTTTTTTTTTTGATACTTGTTCCACGACATCTGCATGGAGGCTTTAGGTCTTTACAACTCCCTACATGAAAGAAAAACAACTAGTGCATGCCACAACACCTTGATTTGGCAAGAATATTTAGCCATAGAGCATGTGATTAAATTACAACAGTATGCACTTCCATATTGACGATCGCTGTTTCATTTATTTGTGCTAACATGTTTTATATACTTCGCAGTGATCTCTTTATGTTTAAAGGCTTGTGCGTATGATTTCATGTGTAACAATATTTATTACAAGAGCAAAATATACTTGAAAATAAATGCATTTTGTTCCATGAGCATAAATAATTCTTGGTTA
>BLFN01000468.1:2422297-2432297 GCA_014634225.1 Acropora yongei
TCAAATGATTTCATGGCACTTCTTTCCCTTGAGTTGAATTACAATCTTTACAACTGCCACATCAACGAGTCTTAAGATTTATTCGTTTCCCATGAAAGCGTTACTCCTCGGGATTTCCTATGACGGTGACTTCACGGTATGTCTGATGATTGCGGTGTCCAGTAAGACAGTACCTATTTTGCAGTGTTTCATTGTTTTCAAATAAGTCCTACCTGATCTAACAATTGACAGACACTACCGAAACAGAATACGTCTTCTCATATTTTCCTGCTTTGAAACAACAATTAAAGCTCATAAGAATGATGTCGAATCCATAAACTCATGTATAGGCAAGTCAAAGGTGAACTTGAAGCTGTCAGGGGTCGCTAACGAGATACTTCAGTTAAATGTTACTTCGGCAGAGTGAAACCGTCTATGATTGGATTACAGGATTCTATGTTGCCATAAAGCAGTGCATTCCCTTAGTAACGAGATTCACAATCCGGGAAAACAATCCGTTACGTTTTCGGAAGGGTTATTTTTGACATGCTTGGTGATCAAAAAGGTCAGCTCACATTTTCGCAAGAAGAGACTTGGCTGGGATGGTCGTGCAAAAAAAGTGAAAAATACAAATTCTGATACGAAAATATTCTTTCTAACGCGAGTCAGTCAGTCTCCTCTACTAACTACGGGGCAGTTCAACTTTCCCCCTTCGAAATCTGAACGGATCAATTTCTTCTCGCTGGTAAAAAAATATCTCCTGAAACAGTCTCTATGTCCCTCCAAGGCTTTTACTTGAATTTGTTGGTTACGTGCCTCTGACCTGTTGGAAACTGAATCGCTTAGAAGCCTGCGAAAATCGGCCACTAAAAAAATTGAGCCCACAGTACCAGGTGCTAAACTGACATTCATTCCCAGTTTCCCTCCATTGAACGTGCGCCAATCTGTCTTTTTGGATGATATTTGTCGCCGAAAAATGTTTGAAAACGAAGCACTGAACTTGATCTTGTATCAGTGAGTGTTATCTCGAGCTAGAGACAAGGTAGGAGTGATAGTGTGTAGATGTCAGGAAGTGGAATTTAGAATTTTAAAACTTTAAAAATTTGGAATTTCAAAAGTGAACTTTTCCCCTTTTTTGGGGTTTACCTCGGTGTAAAAACCTGTGACATTTTTTCTTTGTTTTGATAGCTCGTTCTGGGGTTTGGTTATTGTTAAATGGTCTCTGGGCTCTTTTGTTTTCTTTGTTTTACGTCATCCGTGAGCTTGACAAGTTTTTACACCGAGGATGAGCCCTCTTTTGAGTATAAAATAAATACATTAAAAACCCGCGTATAAGAACCTTACATTTAAGAACCTTTTAGGCTAAAATTTCATTTTTAAGCACCCTTCACATATGAAGGCTAAAATCCTAAAACAGCTTCTTATTTTCCAAAAAAAAAATATATATATAGAATTAAGAAATTTTTTCCCAAAAAATATATATATTTAACAAATAGATTCCATGTTGCTGTGCGTCTGTTCAGTAATAGATCACAGATGATGTCAAAATGTGGTATGAACAAACAAGTGGCACACGAGGCGCAGCTGAGTGTGTCACTGATGTTCTTACCACATATTGATGTCCTCTCTAATCTATTACTGAACAGACGCCCGGCAACATGGAATCTATTTCTTTTATATAATAAAGAATGAAAATATACGGAGAAAAGCCTTTTTATTTAAAATTTCGCCACTTTGACAGACGCGAAAATAGCACTTTGACGTGATCTGTTGTCTATTCAAAATGAAGCGAACTGATTGGTCGGTATGCTTAGCAAAAATTGTGATTGGTTCAAATTCATTTCAAAAATTTCAAAAACTTGAATCGAGTGCTGTCATCATCTGTGCGTCTGTCCACTAATAGATCATAGGCGAGAACCAATCACAATGCGAGAATAATTTGGGTTATTATATAAATATATATATAACACAGTCTGTATGCAATAATACTCTAGACACTATAGCATGGTTACATAAAACTTGCCCTCCTTGAATATAATTACTAAACAGAGATGAATAGGATGAACCTCTGGTACTGTTTTTGGACATTAAACACCAGATCATTTAAAAATTCAGCTTTATTTCTTGAACAAAAGTTAGGAACCTAATTAAGAACCTAGTTAGGCTAATTTTACACTAAATACCATCAGAGTTAACTCTGATACCATTTATATAAGAACCTGTTTGGGGTAACTTGGAAAAATCTAGGTTCTTAAACGCGGGTTTTTACTGTACTTAATGTATACGTATTCAGATTTTTCGTTGTTTATACTATTGAAGGGCTAGGTATAGGAGACACCCGTTATTCTCAAGAAACATTTCTTAATTGTACTGCAATTGGTAGGAGTGTAAGTGTCACTTCAACTTCACTTTGTGTCCTAAATTGGTAACTTGTCTTTAACGAAACAATCATTTATTGATAGTCTATTCGTAACAGTGAAGTCTTGAGCTTGTACGCTCAAAAGAAAACTTAAAAGAAAGACATCCCACAAACTCCACCAAAAATGTGCCATTCTCAGAAATTCAGACAATTAAAATTGTGCCTTTTACTTTTAAAATAATCAACAATTCCTGTCAGTTCCTGATCAATCCCACCAAATTAAAAATAACCATTCCCAGGCATTCTGCAGAATGTCCATTTTCCTAAGGTATCCCAATTTTTTTGTCTTGGAATTGTTAAGAATTCTTAGGAATTTCGAGTGATTCCCACTAGCATTTATATAAATTAATCCTTTCCAGAAATGCTAAGAAATTTCAAGTTTCTGAAGTGATACTAATTTGCATGTCTTGAGACTTCTTAGGAATTCATGGCAACTCCTAGGAATTCCAACATTTCGGGTAAATGATTTTGGAAGGATTATGCAAGACAACGTCTAACAAACAAACCAGCAATTTGAGTCATTTTGTATAACAAAACAATATAATTCACTTTTGCAATGATCATAATGTGAATTATCAAGGCCTCGCTTTGTGTCATTTGCCTCACCCTTCAGCTTCATCTTGCACACAACAAAGACCTCGGCCTTGATAATACTCGCTATCATACTCAACCTCATCCAATAATATTGTTCATGGGATGAGTGTTCCGCTCGTCACCAATATCCAACCAAAAGAAGACTAAAATATGTTTTTGTCTCATTCATTTGACTATTTGCCGTGACCCCTTATTTTATCCTGCTTACTAACTTTTTTTGTTTATGAGTCTTTGAGTACTTAGCATACACTTGTTTTGATCCCTATCAGATTTTTGTGCAAAAGATTCCTGGAATTTCATTTTCCCCTACCTGGGTTTGCTAAACAAAATATGATCAATAACAAACCTTTAATCTACATTACCAATGAATGTTTAGAACTGCCCCAATACCCAACTAAAGGATGCCTTGATTCTTGTGTCTTTACTTTATTTCCACTCCTAAATTTCTGCTTAGTAGTAAACTGAAGTGTTTAACACCCTAATCCAATTTGTCTATTTGTCCCAGGGAGATGTAAATCAGCATTCCACGAGTTCCTAACTGATATTCTAGAACTTGTTGCGGACCGTGTTGAGTTACAAAGTGTGAAATCCAGGAACATGATTCTACCACATTGCACATGGGATAAGTTTGGAGAGTTGTTGGCAGACAGTGGAGCACGCAGCTTAGGACTTTTTGATGAACTTATGTCATTTTTCTCAACAATGAACATGTACTCCTCACATAAGCTGCAGATCTCTGACACACGCGAGTACCAGGATTTCCTCCAATTGTTTACAGGGAAAGCCAAAACACGTGCAACAGGTGAGCTGCATGATGAGCTTCTATTTTTACAAGAATATTGAGGATTAAACAATTCCCAATCAACATAGCCATAATTGACTGCAAGGATTCAACCTTACCACACCACAGACATTAATTTTACATTCATTTTAGTAAGTCATTGCAAGTCTCCCTATTCTACATGTGTTGTTGACCAAAATTGCACTTTCTTCAAAAGTAAAGATAAATATAGTTTCTAAACATCTATTACTTTGTCCTAATCAAGTATCAGGGGATGGAAATCTGGAGGGCATAATCTCATTGTAGATATTAACCCTTAACTTTATATTGTCTTGGTATGTTTTAACTAGTCAAATTTCTGTATTTTCATACAAATTTAGCTTTGAAAAAAAATTCAATCTAAAGAACACTATATTTACAACAAATGTGTTGTCGCCACTGACAACAATAACACAATTTTAAAGTGGCACACAACTCTATTTGTAATTATTTTATGTAATACTATGGTAGTACTACCTCCCATTTTGCTTTGCAGTAACTGGAAATGCAAATTTCAAGATGGATCGAACATCATTTTCATTTCTTGGATTTACACAACCATACACAGCCCTTCCTGTAATCCAAGACACTTCAAATAATGCTAAAGGATTCACCTCAAGAATCCTGTGGTATTTTCCACAACCTGTTTTTGCAAAGTTTGAAGACACCCTTCTAACTTCAGATGAAAAGCATGTAGTAGATGCCTTTAAAGAACAATTTGGTGAGTATAATTGTGTGGGAGTTAATAGTCATGTGGGAAACATACCAACAGATACATCTCACACTTTCCTTAAATCACAGGCCACACCCCAAATTATTTGAAAGTATTATAATATGACAGCAGCATTTAAACCAAATATCCTGCAACGATAATGCCCCTCTTTAGGAGAAATTATGTCCCATATCAAGTCAATTGACTCTCAATTTGTGATGGCTATTACCTATTACTGCTAGTTTCCTCAAACAACTACCATAATATCAACTCCTTTTTTTCTGCAGTGGACTTCTTAGCAGATTTATATGTAAATGGCGAGTCCACCTTTGAGATCGAAGAACAAAGCACTTCAAAGATGAAAACAGTTACGGTTACACCTAATGTGTACACACTATCAAAAGAGGCTATTGCAGAATTCAAAACCATCCATGATGAGTGGGAATTGGATGTCTGTGAAAGAAACCCTTATGATGCCTTAATTGGAGGTAGCTTTTCCTTATATGAATCATTCCAAGATAATAATAATTTTATTATTGTCTAACAATATCAGAAAACAATTTTGGCTGAGAGCATGTCTTTGTATCCTAAAGCAATAGGGCAGAAAAATGAAATTGGTGTAGATGGTTTGATTACTGCAGTTAATTATTAAGACTAAGTATTCTCATTCATTAACAAGTCATAGACAGAAAGTCAAACATAATCATGAAAAACATTACTTGCAGTTATTATTCCAAATTGCATTTAAAATCGTGCAAGTAAGTATACAAATTATTATATTATATTGCCAAACCTATATAAAGGGCTATTGATGACATTTTTGAAGACTACAAACATTATGTCATACTTGATATCAATATAACATTGATTAAACATGAAGATCCATGTATTCTACTTAACATCATCAGTAAACTACTGCCAAAACAACTCCAGTTCATAAATGATTGCAATCTCTTCATTGCTACCTAAAGAAACAATTGCATTATGCGGGCTACTTTGACAATTACCTTCCATGCACTATTGCAGGACTATACTCAAGAGGAAAGTCACATGTTCTGCGTCTCTCCGTGCCTGTCCAGCTATTACTGTCTGCATTTAGTAACTTCACACAGGTATTTTTGCACCTACTTCTAATAAGCCCTTGCACTTGGGGAGCCAGTATATCGAAAGAAAGAAAGTTACCACTATTGAACCATACTTTTCAAGGGATATGTTCTACATAGTCAAAATGGAATCATGGTAACACTAGCACATCCATTCATCCAACACAATCTCATAAGTACAAATATTCAGAGTCAGACAGCAATTACCTATTTTCATACTAAGTAAATCATGGCCATATTTTCAGGAAAGCCCAGCTTTGCTCCTCTTAACATCCCCACATACCAAAGTTGCTCTTTTATTTTGCTACTTATCCCAATAATGGCAAGTTTGGATTAATAATGCAAGCCCTGTTAGGCAGGCTGACCTGCTTTACCGACATCTTTGCTGATGCATGTTGACTTTGATGAGATTTTGCGTCCACTCAGTTATATCAGCAAGTGGCGGCCTTACCAGATCTTCCCTTAACCTCCTGAGATCTCACCAGGCAAGCCACAAACATTGTTCGGATATAAAAAGTGTAACCTGCTTTGCCAACCTGAAAATTCGTGAATACACCTGCAATCCCTTGAAAATGCACTCTGTTTGTGTGAGCACAGTTCTTTTGTTTTAATTTTTTGGGTTTAAATAAACTTCCAATAATTTAAACCATGCAAAAGAAAAAAATGCAGTTGCTACTATTAAACCTTTTGCTTGAATTTGAAGTCATGTCAACAAAAACATCTCGGTAAACCAAGCTGAAGTTTTCAAATATAGACTCTTCAGGCCATTTATCAGACCAGCTGCTTTCCGAGGCTAGCTCTCCCACATGTAATACAGCTTGTAGCAGTGGAGTCTGGACATAACCATACCCACCATATGAAATACTCTTTATTGCTTATCACTTGCTTTGAACATCATAGTATATGTGCTAATAAGCTAAACTAGGTACCTGGCATTCACTTTCACTGACTGTCAATGTTTTAGCTACTAATTTCAACTCTCTTGTGAAGTAACTGCTTTCAACCTTGCCTTTCAGATAGAAAGTGACACTTCACAACCAGGGAGTCAAGTTGACCCACATGCTGTGGCAGATGAATCAGCATTCACATGAACATGAGGTATTAATATCCTCATGTCAACCAATACTATTAGATAAAAGTTCCTTTTTATTATTTTTTTCTTTTTTCATTTTTTTTTCTCTTGGACAATGCAGTTCATTCATCTGCACCCCTCCACTATATGACCTTAATGTATCCTGTAATGGTCTATGAAATATCCTCATAACCCCACGAGGAAATAACCTTTTCCCAAAACCCAACCATCATTTAAAACCACAATTTCTGTATTAATTTCTACTCTTTCATATGTAAGGACACTGATGAACATGATGGTGATGATGACACTACAGATGATGAAAATGAAGAGGGATCACAACTATCTTCCCAGCCTTCATTACAAATCTCACCGAGGGCCATTGCTATAGCACACTCTTTAGTAAAGACTTCTCTGTCACAAATATGTAAGTGTCTCCTTGTTACTAACTCTTTAAAGACTTCTTGGCAGTAAAAGATCTGTAAAGGCATATTTATTACAAACAAGTATTCAAAATTGGACCTAAATGAAAAGGTATCCCATATATAGACTATTAAATGCCTTGTCTATCCAGGGAATGCAATGCCAAGTTGAACAACGAAATATACTACTGCCAATCCATATTAATATTTCCACTTTATACATGTTACAGTACCAATTTCTTCTCAATTACATTCCCCTCTCTTCCAGGCACCCTCAATGATAAGACACACTTGTTGCAGCAACCACAACAAGAAGACTCCAATGATCTACCAGAAAATATACTCAATTCCCCACCAGATGGAATGAACAAAGTTTTCTGTGCCATTTTGTCATCGCCAGGGGAAATTGTGAGTTTCTCCATATTACTCCACAAAGGACTCTTCAGGCGACATACCGTCAATACATACACCGGCAAGAAGTTGATGGTTCGAGCAGCTGATGAAATGTCTCTCCTTCATCTCGGTCAAGTTGTCACTTTTACCATTCCAGGCAACAACTCCAAGGTAGTACCCTGCAAACACGATTTCACCTTTCCAGGTAGCAGCCAGATTATATCTGGTTCACACGTAAAGCCTAACCACAACATTTTAGTAATACCCGATGGAAACACAATTCTTACACAACAAACTAACTTCCAAAATGAGAGCCTCCTTTACTTTTCAACCAAATATATCTCCTCAATACATATACTTTTCCACTTTTCAACCAAATATATCTCCTCAATACATATACCTTAGTCTGCCTTTATCTATCTTTGGTGGTAGAGACTGTACCTCACAAAACACCCGTTGTGTTACCATCTACCATTTCCTCATCCATCCTCAATTCCGTATGTCTAAAAATTTCCATTATTGCCTCCGTAGGTTTATTTCTTCTGCAAACAGCATCCTCCAAGTGATACTGCTGAAAAACTAACGTTTGCAAAAAATTTGGCCAACATTGGCATGTCTCTTCCAAAGTACATTGAAGCATTTGAGACACAAGATGTTGAAAGGTAATAAGCCCTTAGCTTCCCTCGATATCGCGCGGTTTTCTTCCAAAGTTATACAGAAATCAAAAAACATAGATCCATCAAAAACAAACTTCTTGGGCTCCCACAGCATAAACTAGTACCTTCTCAAAAAACCCTCCATGGCAGCAAGGTATTAGCAGTACCAACATAACAATTCATATAAATTCTTCTCACAAAATGTTTCTCAATGTTTTCATTCCAATGTCAATAATGAGCCCTCATGGTAAGGCAATGATTTCCAATCTTTCCCACTTCACAGTACATCTGTATGATTTCAGAAATTAACTGCCCATAATTTAGTTCCACCATTACGTCTCAAAGACCGTGTAAGATAATGAAAACCCCAGGAATAGTTGTCATTTTCCCTCCCTTTGGAAATACAAAATGTTGAATTCTCCTTCTTAGAGTACTTATTCGGTTCAAAGAACATAAAACCTGTCTGAGGTGCGTCAGTGGGACACCATTTGATTGTGACACTTTTCACCTGTGTGATGTCTTTCATGCAACTTTCCTGATGTCAACCACCCCTAGTTGCCAACACCCCTTCCAAACCTGGGCCCAATTATTGATAATACATTTGCCTTAATGGTTGCCGTAATAAGAACCCCACAAAAGGGCCGTGAGAACAAGTGAAAGGAATAGGTACTATCATATACCACTACCATTGACATCATTCCATTCCTTTTTTCTGGACCAAGTGACAGGCATAAGGAAGAATACACGAGCAGAAGGAATTCAAGACCACAGTCATCATCCACACAAAGGAAGCGGCTGCGCATGGAATCAGATAACTAACTCTAGGGAGTTCAGGCCAAATTGTCAATATATTTAAAGACCCAGTATTGCCCATTATGAGCTGCGCTCTCCTTTCAATAGAAGCCTCGCTCCCGTGAAAACCGAAACAACAACAGAGGTGTGTGAAGCTGAATGGGCAATACTGGGTCTTTAAATTACCTCACAAACATTCAGATCGTTACAGTTTATCAAATAGCCGAATTAGCCATCTTGTGACAGACCTGCCTTCTTCCGAAATACATCAAATGGGTACGTGTCAACATTTGAACAACAGTGAATAAAACAAATATAACAATATCAAGTGCCTCCTCGCCCAGTGTCCGCTATTTTCTTAGGAAGTATGACATATGGTAATAAAAGCCACGCGTAGCGTTTAACTCTCTAATCCCCTCCCACGCACGGACGGGTTCTTCAAGACACTTTACGAGTATACGTAACATGGCAACTTATATATTTCGGCCTTTTACTCAACCCAGCAACTGCAACAATCAGCCCTTGATGGAAGTAGGTTGACCTTGTCATGTCCCCAACCAACATATTTAATAACATGAAGTGTTATTATTCCGCTGAGAACCGTTCTGTCGTCCAGAATTCTTATAGACGGCAAAAAAATTCAACCAGCATTAACGGTTAACATTTATATATTGCCATGTATTAGACTACCAGTATGCCAAATTTGTCATTTTACATTCGAAAAGCTCCATCATCAATAACAAGTTCAATAACCATCATTCTCAAATTCATTAATAATTCGTGAAGGGAAAACAAAGGAAATCACTACCGTGAACGAAGTTAGACATGTGATGCCAATTATCATAAAATTTGGTGAACTTTTTCCTTACATTTCTCTGATAATATGCTTTGAGAAGCTAGGTAAAACACAGGCTGCGCCTCATTTTTTCAACCTACTTCTCAGCGTTTGGATATCTCATGAAACACTCTTCTTGTATTATATCTTCTTAAATATCTTCTTAACAATAATGAAATTTTGGATACATCTTGAATCTCTTC
>BLFN01000468.1:2437297-2439797 GCA_014634225.1 Acropora yongei
ACGTGCATGCTACGATATATTGTAATCTTCAAATTAGAATGTTGAGCTGTTGCAAATTCATCCTAAATGTATTTTACTCCACTACTAAACCGTCAAGATTCCTCGCATAAAAGATAACACTAATGTGTTTTTATCTAGTTCGTTAAACAGTTAAGGTCGTCGTTAAATATATTTGTAGTTGTCCTAGAGGTAATTAAGAGGTTTATGTATACTGAAGTATTCAAATAACAAACACGCAATACTGCGTGGTCTACGCCTTTTTTTTTTCTTTTTCAAATTTGATTGCTAAGTGTTGAACGCTTCTTTTTTTTCTCAGCCTATCAACAGCCCTTGAGAGGTTGAGAGGTTTGAGAGCTGTCTTCGCTTGACTAAACTCTTCCGTTGTCTAGCTGCAGACGTCTATTATTTCCTTTTATCATAGTGTGATAATAGTGTGTCTCAAATTTGATTGATTAACTACTGTGAATAAGTGTTTAATACACTCTCTTTTTTTAATTAATTAATTATTTTTTTACATAAGAATATTGTTTTTCTGGCCCAGGGAACTCGGGGAGTTGGGAGGATTCCCTTTTTTTTTCGTTTTTTAGTTGAGAGAATTCTCGACAGTTATGCAAACCGTCGACTGAGTCTTAAGTCTTATAAGTACTTAGGCCCAACATTGTGTTCCTAAGGAAATTTCACTCTTACAAGGCAAGAATTGAAAAAAGTAGGCCTCAAAGCATAGTTTAAATTACAAAAAGACATGAGATATCACTTCTCTGAGAGCATCAAACTTACAACTTAGCTATTTGACTCATTAATATCGCCCATACTCCTTTATTGTAGTAAAATCTGGGGTAATGACTGCACCGGCCATCCGGATAAAGACTCGACGGAATTGGTCCAAAACAAATTCTTGAAATGGCTTTTGGGGCTGAATAAATATTGCAACAATAATGCATGTAGATCTGAAACAGGCAGGTTCCCACTGCGAATTGAGGCCCAATGCAGGAATTTTTAATTCTGATTGAGTTTAGCTAAACTAGTACAAAGTAATACCTGTACGAAATTATCTCAAGTAGCTTACAATGATGATGATAAAAATAATAATAATAATAATAATAGTAATAATAATAATATTAATCTTTATTGAGGAGATCAATTCACTGATAAGTGATTTAAAAAAGAGTCCTCAAAGATTAAAATAAAACAAAAAGAAAAATATAGACTAATATATAAATATATCAAAATTGGACTAAAGACTATTTACATTTATTAACGCTCTTTTAGAACTACTAAGACAACAAGAAGGGATGTATCCAAGCTAACAAAAATGTTTGATGGAAACTATCAACACTTCAAGCAATTGTCAAGTCAGCATATTTCTCATATTAGACATGTCGAGAAGGAAGGATGAGTATGTTACAGCGAGAGCTCCATCTTCAAGTTCTCACGCAGTTTCCAACTGCTATCCACCGCTATCTCAGCATAAATAACACGTTTAATTTAAGTAGTCTTTTACCTGGCCATGAGTGTCGTAATATAAGCGAAGTTGGATAAACGTTGAACTATAAAAAACAAAGTACTGTACCACTATCTCTTACACTGTGAATTTCCCTCCGCGGAACTCGCGAGTGAATGGACCCCCAAATGCATTTGCGAGTCGCGCGTTGATTGGTTGAAATTTGAAGACTTGTCAGATTCTAGGGGGAGGTGGAGGTATTGTTCAATTCTCGAATTTCATTTACGTGACATGTTTTCGACATTTATGGCTTGTTTAAGATGGTCTTCGAACGTTTGTGAGTGGCTGTAGATGTTTTTGAGGTGTTTGTAGATGGTTAAAAAATTCAACAACGTTGTTGAATTTTTTGACGTGCTTGTAGATGGTTTTGGGCCGTTTTAGCTGGTTGTATGTCCTTCCATGTTTTCAGTAACTACGCTTTGGCGACAACCCTTAATATGTATTACCACCGTCAGGCTCTTTTCGGTAGCCTTAGAACCTTCTCTTTATAGCAACACCTTACTCATGTTCAGATGGCCAACCCTAGCCAGAGATCAGCAGGAATGGAACTAGTTCCCCCCAATTTTTACCCCAGGATGTATAAGGTTTACCTTGCTACCAGGAATGAGCGGCACTTGTAGAATATAAACATGAAAAGCATATAATCTTAAGGGAATAAAGTAAGTTTATTATTGGGGTTCCGATTACCCACAGACCAATAGAAAGATCTGTTAATTTGATTTCTCCCGGTGTTCAGATGTTCCGTAGCAATTTTTTTTTTAATTGAATGTGACGAAGTTTAACAAGTGATGCATGGCATTTTTTCTTTTTTGCCGATTTGAGGCTGCAGCATTCTTATGACTATTCTAAGGTTATAGGTAGAAGTATCCTCCGTTTAACAATGTATAGAGGTATCAAGCGTACACTGTTTGGAATCTAGTCGACGTGTATCATGTAACGTTGTGACCAAGTGCCTACCTTTATTGCTGTGTTGTTGTTTTGCAGTTTAGAAAAAGGAAG
>BLFN01000468.1:2460215-2461310 GCA_014634225.1 Acropora yongei
ATAATTTTCACACTGAACTCCACTAACAGAAATGGGCATCTTTATTGACAACTATTTTTAATTCTTATCAATTATTAACAACTACCAATACCAATAGACCTTTTAATACAATGAAATGATGGAACGACGTTGAATACATCCTCGCATAAAATGACGTAATAAGAATCTCTTCAAATGTTCCTTCACCCGTTCCCAAACAACTATCATTAGTCCTCAGGATGTTGAATAAACAGAAAGTAATAATAAAATATACAAGTGACGCATACACTTTATTAGTGTTTTCCGGAAGCATCTCATCAGACCGAAATCCTAAATACTCGAATTTGATTGGCTAATCACGCGCTCGTAGCCGTTTCAGCCTTTTGCAATACGGACCGCGGTTCGGAAATTTTCCTCGCTGTAATTATTAAGACTAATTCAAAATGTCGCGAAAATATTCATGAACACTTACGTAATGAAAAATATGAAAGGAAAATAACAAAGGGTAACAAAATATAACTTCAAACGAGGGTTAGCACGGTAAAAGTGAATTAATTTCACAATCCAGGAACAAGCCTCCAGCCAAGCGGCTGTTTTTCTTCGGTCTAACGCCGTACTCAGGACCTCGAAAACAGACCTTCCGCCCAGTAAATAACCTATTTATAAAATGAATTTAGCAACAATCCTAACCCTGAGCCCATGGACTCTAAATTGTACTTCAAATGGACCACGGAAGAAACTTCATCTGAATACAGATAAAAATACTTCTTCTTCTCAGTTCCTCTAAAAACTGGGCTGGTGGTCTTCCTGATTCACGGTCTGATTCATCATACATTGCTGATTGTAAAAAGACTAATTTCTACTCGAAACAAAAGGAACTATTTTTTGTTAATGTGATACAAGGGGCACACTTCTACAGCTGGTTTAATCATGCTTTTTAAACCTTAATTGTTATTAGTTTTCACTTTCCCTAACTGATGTTTTTGTTTAGACAACGAGCAGTCCGCCCTACTTCACCGTTTATCTGTCAAGTGTGAGGCAAGCAAAAACAGGTGACAGTGAAAAAGTGGCCTCAAGAAATCTAAAGGCGAAGCACTGTCCTCCTCACATCCAGAT
>BLFN01000473.1:8679-11179 GCA_014634225.1 Acropora yongei
CTATGCATGACTGATGTAACCCAAAAGAGAACATAAAAAAACACAAATGCCCAAGGATTTTGTATGGCCTTGTGCACGCCTCTCTGCTATGTTTGACTCCACATTGAGTTCACTACATATTATTGTGTGAGGCTCATTTGAGAATGCCTTATTATTATCGTCCCCGTTACCATATGTGAAAACAAATGAAGTGCAGATAGGCTTATGTGCCCAACGTGCTGCAAATCATTAGTTTCAATAATATTGCTTAATAACTGTACCTCAATGTGGCAGTCTACATACAAGTCTGTTGTGGAGCTTTTGCATGAGTTCTCTAGACGAGCATACACACTCTTAAAGCAAATGCTCCAATGCTTTATGTAAATTACAAACAATGGCCTTGTACTTCTAATGATGACAGACTTTTGTGGGGAACATCTGGGTTTCATTGTTATCTTCCGTACTTTTCTTTTTTTTGTTGTTTGTGATTTGAAGCAAAAAGCTTGATTTTAATATTTGCAGGATATTCTACTAGACAATGGCTACGTCTACCAGTTGACTGGTAAAACGCGCGTCAAAGAGCACTCAAAGGCCATAGCAACATTAGATAAAAACTCCTTGTTGGCCCAACACCATGCATGCTACAATCACCAAATAGACTTGATGAACGACTTGAAGACTTTTTCTGGAGGCTTGGCATTCCTTACAAGATACGAACGCTATGAACGAGCATATAGCACTTCCAAATGTTTACAATAACATAAAGAATTTGTACAAATATTTTAGAATGCTCTGGAGACCTTCGTTTTTATTGTCTATTTTATTTTTAAAATATTCTTTTGAAGTGCGATTTTATATTAATACGCATCGTGTACCATCAGGACGCCGTTAGATTTTTGCATTTTCATTCCTGCTGAGGAAGGCAACAGCAGTTGCCGAAACGTCCAACACAATATTTTAGCTTGTGTGAACCTTTTTTATTATATTTTTAACATGCCTGGCTACACACCAAACATTTTTTACCAGTTGACTGGTTATAATGTTTCTTTGGTTGACAATTTTTAGTGTTAGACCTTCCCGTGAGACTATTTCTAAAATGTTTACAAGTTTTTTAACAGTCACAAAGAGAGCTGAATGCTCTTCCTCTTTGCTCCTGGCTATAGTTGACTTTGTACAGCCTTAGTAAAGGTCAACCAAAACATCACTTGTACTTCCAATAAATTGAGGGTCGTCAACAAATACGCCCAAGGAGTTGCGACTACCTGCTTTCAAAATAGCCTCTGTAGAGGTAATCTTTGTGCAGTGCCTCAGCTTACCTTTCAAATAAAGATAATTTTGAATCAGTTTTTGCCATTTGTTTCAACAGATTTGTGATGAAGTCTTATAAAGTGCAAAATCGGGATTGAGGGATACAGAAAATTGCAGCC
This sequence comes from Acropora yongei, assembly GCA_014634225.1. NCBI lineage: Eukaryota > Metazoa > Cnidaria > Anthozoa > Scleractinia > Acroporidae > Acropora > Acropora yongei. Next base: position 10,086 of record BLFN01000473.1, read on the forward strand.
TTGAAGGAGATGTAGCCGATCAGCTCTGGCTGCAACCTGGTATAGTAATGCCTATGTATATTTGAATTGAATTACACCTAACTGTAGAATAAAACTTCTTTTTTCATTTCGTGTAATAGTGGTGTACAATGGAACCTTCTTCAGTGTATAGAAACATTTTTACAAAAGCCCTGGGGTACTTTTACACTTGTCAGTAGTCCATTTAATACACTGTGCTATAAAGCACAAGGTTTTCAATAATTCAATTTTGTGACTTATAGGCTCATACCCAGGAGTAAAACTTGAGGAGTTAGTGAAGCCTCATTTGCTAAAGGGTGTTAGCACAACTATCGACCCTGGAAGCAAAGCACAGCCTGGACATCACCTTTGTGCCAAAGCATACTGCTTTCTCGCTTCATACTGGCAGATGTATACTATGTTCGACCATTTCTCTTAGCCATTCTCACACTGCTTTGGTTATTTAGAAATGTTGCAGATTACCAAGTTGCAAAAATTACCCTGAGATCTTCACTAATTCATTTATCAAATTGTGCCTTTCTGCCCTCCATTACAACACCAATGCAGTGAGTATGCAGGCAGTAACAGATGATAGCTGGCCATGGCTATGCATCCTGGATACCAATATGATGTCCCAGGACCCAACACTCTGTGGCATATAGACGGATTACACAAGCTTATTCGGTGGGGATTTGTGGTTCACGGAGGTATTGACGGATTTTCGAGACTTGTACTATTCCTGAAATGTGCAACAAATAACCTAGCAGAAACCATAATGTCCAGCTTCTTTGAATGTACTAGAAAACATGGGATTCCATCAGGTGTCTGTTCAGACTACAGTGGGGAAAATATCGAAGTTGATTGATTTATGGAGTCGATGAGGGGAAGAAATCGTGGTTTCCATATTCAGGGTACATCTGTTCATAATCACTGAATCAAGACGCTAAACATAGACACTACGGGGTGTTGTCTCTCTAGCTTTTACTCGGGCTTCAGCTATATGGAAAGTGAAGGTATTCCAATGATACAGATGTTTTTTGCCTTCACTGTGTATTCCTTTCACGTATCAATAGAGCGTTGGAAGAATTTCGCTTAGG